>BGPR01009333.1:38776-58093 GCA_013235015.1 Araneus ventricosus | reverse complement strand
AAAAAGCTAATTCAGATATCGAGACGCCACTAACTATCTACTATACAAAATTATTCAGAAAAAATCTGAAAAACTGAAAGAACACAAAAGTCGTTTAAAATCAACTAAAAGAGGGTTTGACTTGTAAATATGGCGAGTTTTAAGATTCTAAGATGTGTGCAAAATTTTTTGTACTCTATGAAAATCTTTAAAAGCGTTTTCTGAGAAATTGGAATTTTCGATATTTTTCTACACGGCAAACATAATTTTGGAAAATGTTTTTAAGATATTAAAATGAAATTTGGCCAAAATGTTTTATTTGTTTCTAGCTATGTTATGAACTAGAATCTAAGCTCTCTGCCTATATTTATTTATTTTATTGACTTTTTAGTGAGAAAAATCGATGATTTTTTTAAAAAAATTCGACTTTGTTCGCAAAGTTTGGAATATCTCCAACACCTTTCGAGGTATTAAAAATATCCTAGTTTATAACACAGATAAGCATGTTAGCTATATACTGTGCAAATATTGATGAAATATATTCAATACAACTTCTTATAGGAGGTTTGGCGTAAGTGCAAATTTTCACTAAAATTTTGCTAAAAATTGCCTATAATTTGAAAGTGAATTAAATTTCCAATGAAATTGCATTGTAATTCTCAGTTTTATAACTCATTTTAATTAAAAACATGAATGTTTCATTAAAAATTTAAAAATTTGAAAAAAAGTGCTCCGAAAGTAGTCACATACCTTAAGCAAAACTAGCAACAATTTGCTGCTATATCTGTTCCAAATAATTCATGGAAATATTTCTAATTATATAAGAACGAATTTTTAAACGAAAAATTCAGTAAAAATACATTATATCATTCAGCGTATTGCGACCACTTAGGAAAAGTATATTTCTTACATTTATGTTTTAAATTTTTTTATAGTAAAGAATCATCAATATAATTATCGTTATACAATGTGGATAGCAGACTGCTGCTTCTAATTTCCTTCGGTACACAGGGAACTTTTTTTCAGAAATCTAAATAAAAAATTCTGCGGTGCTTTATCTGTAGATCCAATAAATTTAGGGCGTAATTCACTTTTATTTCTTTTTTATTTTTGAGAGTTCAATTTTAAGCTTTTCCTCCAATAGTTTTGGTGAAAGCCGATAAGACATGTACCAGCTGACTAAAGGTGCAATTGCTTCCAGGATAATTTAACTTTTGAATCAATCTCATGACATTTTCGCTTGCAAGTCTTGTACCTGCAAAAATCTCCATTTATAAAAATACAGAATATTCTTAAATCTAAGTGTTTCCTCACTAAAACTTAAATAATGAGCTATTATTCTTCTATCCCTAACACGCTCACTCAATTAAACAAACAAACTTGACGCGAGGACGCACAAGGAGTGTTTCATACCCCTTATGCTGAATTCCAATAAAACAATAAAAGAATTTTTCTTGAAACACGTTCCGTCTGTTGAATAGTGACCTTAAAATCAGCTAGTCAGATTGTTTTTAAAAATAAATTTGACGTTAGGGTTTAAATATGGATAATTCAAAGAAGAATTTTTTACTTTGCTTTTTTAGCAAAAGCCAACATTCTTTTGTCTAATTCATTTTTACTGCTTTCAAATGAGCTATATGTTGCATCTCAGTTATACTCATTAATAATATTTCCATATAGTAATATTCACATATTATATAAAATTTATTTGCCACCTTGTCTACTATTCTTATAATATATTTCTCCATTAAGTTTTAAATTTCTTTCATAATTGATTTATTAACAAATATACCACCAGTGGTGGCTAGTCCATTAGGGCTGCAAAGCTGCAGTCCCGCCTGAACTAATTTTAAAAGCTTGTATAATCTTTTTTTTATTCTAATTGCTTACTTTTCCACTTTAAGAGTTCAATGATTATCAAAAATCGCAAAAAGGTAAAAAAAAAGTAAAAAGAAAAAAAAAAATCAAGAATTAAGAGATAGAAAAACCAGAGCTGCAGAGAGTTTTGTCCCTCCTAGAATCGAAATTTCGAAAATTGAGCAACTCGGAGCTCTCAGTCGGAAGAAAAGACGTATAAAAGGGGTGCAGTTCGAGTCCGCGACGTCGAGTTTTCGGGAAAACGTCGGGATAAAATCATAGAACAAGTGTTTCGTATTAATATGTAATTTAATCATCAATTCCTTTAATACAATATTTACACATAGTAGTATAATGGTTACAGAATGGATAAATCACAAGCTACCCACAGCCCCTTGCTACATGCGATAAACTTGTGATTTATCTATTCTGTAACCATTATACTACTCTGTGTAAATATTGCATTAAAGAGATTGATAATTATATTACATATTTATCCAAAACACTGGTTTTATGATTTTATCCCGACGTTTTCACCAAAAATCTATAATTAAAAAACATGCAGATTTTGAAATTTTCAATTTAATACCCGATTTTTACTTGTAGCCTGATAAATGTTTTTATTGTCTCAGTTTGTATCCTAGTAATACTCCTCAAGCTCTTTAAAATGACACCAGCGTCAACCTCCTATCCAAAAGTGTTTCCACGCTACACTTAGTTATAACTTTACATAAAGCTAATTCATAACAATAACGCGCTTGCGTCTACACTGGTATGATGACGTCACGGGAAAAACAAATATTATGCGACAAACTCTTACAGATATGATCTATCCGTTGAGGGACAACCGTTCTTTTCCAATTATTAGTCTCGTAGTTATTAGCTATTCAAATCTGACGGTAATTTGATACACAAGAAAATTCGGCCGACTATCGCTGTAACGAGCGGAAAGACGTTTTCACGTCAAAAGAGCAACCCTTTTTACCATCGAAATTAGAACCCCGGGGGAGCAGCACTCGCTTGTCGCGACTTCCTCATTTCGCCTTTTCTCGCTTTCTCTTAGTTGTCCAGTTGTTAAGCAGTTTTTAAATCAAATTTTGAAGGAGTTGTAATCTTTTGTTCCTTCATGATTTTTGGGATGTTGATTACCATCAGAAACCTTTATAGGAATTTTAGTGATAGCCAAAAATCAAGAAAAGAATTTCCCAGTTTTTTGTTTATAACTCAAAAACTGTAAATCTTTAGTACATCATCATTAAATACCAAAATAATCAGCCTAAAATTTCAAAAAGCTTATATTTATACAACTTCTGTATCACTGCTGCTGTAGACCACTTTCGCAGTATCTCCTGAATTCTCTGTTTCCATTTTCCAAACCTTTCCATTGGCCAGATGTTATTTTGGAAACAAAAATATCGTGATGTCTACTAATAGAAATTAAAATCTTTTATAACTCAATTTTTCCCTTAAGCTAAACTTAGTTACCCTCACCATTAACTCCTGTAGTATGCCGTACTCAGTACTCTTTAAGTCTCCTGTTATAACGTGTCCTTTTCCTGTATCTATGAATTCTTTATATTTTTCATAACAGTAACAACGTGTTTCATTTATGTAATTTAAATTTTTTACTATGGTAACTATAATTACATATTTGTTTTTTAAATATAAAAATATCCAAAAGCTATCGAAATGTTTCTACTTTCCTTTAGAGGAAAAAATCTTTTACTATCGTGCACAATTTTTGGTATCTCCAGATTTTCGAAAATACTATCCAAAAAATTAATAACACAATAATCCGTATTTAAATTGTTACCAACTTTGAACAGTGATTTGTTATCAGTAATTCTGATTTTAAATTTGAATAAATCCAAAATTATAAATTTATTGAAAGAATTATTTAACTTCCCAGTTTTTTTATTTAAAAACCATATGATTCTATTATTTATTAAACCCAAAAGACTATTTTTCTAATTTTAGTAATTTTTTCCCAATTTTGTTCCAGATTACACGATTCCTGAAACTTTTCCTAAATAAGAAGTTAAGAAATCCCACCCTTTCCTTTACCCGTCTTATATCTTGTCCTATCTTTTTTATTCAAAAAATTGTTAAAAATGCTAAATTTATTATAGATACAAATATTATCGAAGTTTACATATCCCTCATATTTTATTTACTATTAAATCCATGTGTGTGTAAACAATGTTTTTTTAGTTCATATATATATATATATATATAATCTTTTAAAACTATAATTTTCACATCCACACATATTTTCAAAATTATGAGATTAAAAGTGAATAAGTTCCTTAAGGTTTTTAATGGCGGATCTATTAAAATATATCCTCTAGCTAAGTTCTGTGCTACTTTGATCAATATAGTTTAATTTACATTTTTTTACATTGAGTCAAATATATAACATTTTAAATTTTTCCGAATATTTTCGATTTATTATTCCCATTTTCAAATTGTTCTCTGCAGGCGAAAGTACAAGTTTTGGATCTAACGTTACCACGTAACCTATATTTCCTTATATTTTTAAAATGTTTTCTTTTGAAGAAAACAATTGTAATTATAATTATTTATCCATGAATGCCCCCTGGACAGAAATATCCACATACAGAAGGTTCCTTGTTAAGGCGGGCGACAAGCCATACGCAATGAAAATACTTTTATCTGACCTTTGTATAATTAATGAATAATACCTAAAAATTGCCTTCTTTAATCCTCCAACAACCTGGAATCCTGAGCTCAAAACCAAAAAAGTTAAACTCAACTGTGGTGAAAATTTAAAAATGCATTTTATGGAAAGGCGAGTTTACAGCTATTTTCCATGAAAATACATTTCTAATACATTTTAGAGACTAAAAAGAATCTAAAAAGTTATTCGGATATGTTATATTTTTTTGCAAAGATTGCGAACATTGCTGGAATATTTTGGTTTTCACTCCAGAATTAAATTTGGTATTTTGTACCTATATTCATCTCGAGTACGAACTAGTTTTCATGGATATTTAGTCTAGTATATATTTGTAGTAGATATTTGTCTTTACAATTGTGTTCTACTGATTTTACTTCATTTTTCATGGTATTTTCGGGTCATGAGAGTTCATATTTTGGACGAAAGAAAAAATCCCAGGTTGAATCCTTGACTGCAGGTGATCCTTCACAAAGTCCGTAGGCTGAATCTTTTTTTTTGCTTTTCTGTTCTTCGAAATTTTTAAAGATATACTTTGATTTTCATTCCTTTTATAGCTAAAATATTAACGAATTCTCATCTTCTAAACTATGAGGAGGCTGATTTATGTAACAGTAGCAGCTTTCGGCGACCAGCTCTGGTTCGCCCTTTTAAATTAGTCTTTATATTTGTATTTTATATTAATTATAGCATTCCTCGTTGCGGTTTCATCCGCGATAACTCAGGAAAGATGAACAAAACATTGAATTTATTGCATATGGCAGATAGAAAAATAGTAAAATGCCGGTGATACAATTCTATACGATGCACCACAGCTAATGAAACTTAAAATCTGCCTTTCAAATAACTCTCTCTCAATTCATCTATCACTCATCGGTAGAATGATTTTCGCTGAATAGGGTCGCGAAAGCCGAACATGCTGGACGCCCCGTGTGAACCAATGGGTGCCAGATTGTGTGTAAAAAGTTAGGCAGCAAAAAGTTTTCTAGACATCTAAAAGACCCGGGAATGTAGGTGGTAGACAAAATTTAAAAATGTAATTAAAAATTAGTTAGTTTTCCAGAACACTATTGCTTTCTTGTAATTCCTATTTTCTGGCAGCTAAAATGAAATAAAAATTTAATTTTCCCCCAAAAAAGTAAAGGGAAGGGGCGACTGACCCTCCTCCCCCCACTGGTGTGAACTGGGCAGCATTTCTCCGTTGTCGAGGGACTTCCGATGTACATGAAAATCGTGGAATTTGCGATTCGGAGGAAGGGGGGGGGGGGGGGTGGGGGAACCCTCTTTTACCAATTCAAAAAGAGGGGAAAAGAAACTTAAAAATGAAACACTTTTGAAGAGTGCTTTATGCAGCTTAGAATCAAAAGAATCATATATAAGTCAATATATGAATTAACACAAATATTTGCTTACAGCTATTTATTTTACAGCATTAGTAATAAGAATATTTCTAACGTTTTTAACATTATGTTTAACATAATCCGGTTATCCCAAGCTTTTAGAATAACCGGAACTCTACTCTGTAAAATATATTGGTGTGTGGGTGTTTGTATACATATTTGCATATACCGCATCAGAATTGTGATATTAGCGAAGGTTTTTAGTCAGGGATGGGTAACTGGTACATACATATATGTACACTATTGTTGCATACATAGTCTCGACTATCCAGGCCCCATTTACATTGAGCAGCAAGAAGAGGTTACAACAGCAATTCTGATAATGGCACTAACAAAATAGCGTACCATTGCAGCTAAGAGACATTTACTCCCTTCCAACCACCCAAAAAAACTATCAAGGACAAATTTCATTCCCCATTTTTATACAAGCTTTGGAAGAGTGCATCATGAAGACTATAAGTAGTACCATAAAAATTAATAAATTGTGTATAAATTGATATTCCATCTCTTTAATTAGCGGCGATTTATGTAAACCCCCTTTTATCTGAGGTTTTCCCTTTCCCTAGGTGAGCTTGGTCCACCTTTACTCGGATGATCGGGACTCTACTGTATATTGAATTTTCCTTAGAATAAATTTCTAAAAACAACTTCCAACATTATTATAACAAAGACTGACGAGAATTTTTTTTCTTATCTTAAATAATGTATTATTTTAAAAAATTAAGATAACATTTATAGTACAATTCTTTTAATTCTCTATACAAATGAGTTTTGTATAACAAATGGTTTTTAGACAGAAAAAGTGTAATTATGACGCATGATATGCACACAATGTTGTTGCATGATATGCTAAATTTTGTATGCATTATGCATTAATTTTGTTGCATGATATGCACACAAAAATTACATCTATATAGAAATTATGAAGTAAAAATTAACGGCTGTGTGTTTTCATTGGGGATGATTCGAAAAATATTCAGGGAATTATTCATGGTATATATTTTTCCCTCACACTTTTAACCCAGGCTTGGGACTGGCAAAGCATTGCCTTCTATTTTGGCGGTTTAAATGGTTGCAGACTTCGTAGACCAAGTCCTTGTCTTTTTTTAACTTTTTATTTTGTTAATTATTTTTTGGGGGGGTTGTTCTAGCATAATTCATTTATTTCTTATCTATCTTTACAACGTGACTTAATACCGTGAGACATTTTCTCAAATATCTTGAAGTCTTTCATTATGTTCTCAAGACGTTGATCTAATTGCATGCACTTCTTTCTTTTTACTCCAAATTCACCTAATTCGCGGCTTCTTATTACATGGGATATATTATTTGCCTCATCTTTCAAACATTTGATTAGAATTTTCACATTTGGCTGCTGTCTGCCAATCATTCTATTTAATTTAGAATTCCATCCTTCTACTGCATTATTGGTCCTATGACGCTGATCATTAACGTTCCATAACGCAGTAGGGAGTAACGGATTGCTCATTCATTGCTCGACAAAGTAGTCGATGAATTCCGATAATGTTTCGTCCAGGCATGCATGCCATTGTAGAACACATTTTACAGGCTAAGAGAAGCTCTTTTTGGCGCAGTTCTAGCTTCTTATAGAAACAATTCCCAAATATTTTGAATCCAGTTGGAATATAGTTCTTAGCCCTTGATAAAATGGACTAGAATGGATTCTTTGTTTGTTTAATTTGATTATCTCAGAGTATTTGTCTTTGTTTTTGCTTTCTTTGAATGGTTTTACAAATCTCCCTAATTTCTTCATTCTCCTTGTATTCTCTTGCTAATCCTATACTTTGAATTTTTCGCCATAGACACTGGTTGATGTGAAAATTACAGCCAGAAATTATAGAGTTCCGAAATTCCTGTCTGCAAGCATTTTTGGCTGCGTTTTCAAAATCCAGTTTTATCACTTCATGATTCCATCGTGGATGAGAAGTTTTCAGTTTAAGTAATAAATTACTGCAAGTCGATTCCTATCTATCAGGAAGCAAAGCAAACACTTCTGGACAGACAATTGTTTCTGAAAAAGTGCTGACCCAGTCTACATGTATCGTGTATAATTGTGCAAATTGTTTCGTGCAGCTCTTAAAAGTTCCATCAAAGAAGAAGTCTTTCCATTTGTCAAGAAATTCTCTGTTTCTTTGCCTGAAAGTACTAGAACTCTTTTTCCGTCATCATTTAAAAAATCTAGGTAAAGAAAACTTTTTCCATCTGAAAAAGAAATCGTATCTTCATTGAACATAATATCAAGGCTATTTTCGGGATTTTCGGCAATTCCTAAAATTTTCCTTCGTTCAGAACATAAGAATTTTTAAATACAACCTTAACCTTGAGGAACAGTGAGGAACGCCCTTGCTGTATCACGCTGTATTTCGAAACATTATTAAAACTTAATTAAAATTAAACAGAACATCTCATGGAGATGAAATTGGTGTCATTGAAAAGATAATTTTTATAACTTTAAATTGTTATTAAAAAATTTTTGAGCGGCAATATGCTCCGAAGTGATTGCGGAAAAACGTTCAAATTTAAGTTAATTTTTAATTAATTAAACTTCGAACTAAAATTTTGGAAATTTTTTCTTAGTGAACACCTACTACCCTAAAGCAACCATCTTCCAAATTTCAAGTTCCTAGGCCACATGCTTTGGGAGATTTCGCGATGAGTGAGTTAGTCATGGCATTTGCCTGTTATATATATAGATTTGATATTTGGAAATGCTTGGCAGTTTTGTATGATTTTCAATAAAAATTATGTTATAAAGAAGGTAAATAACGGTAATGCGAAGAACCTTTAAATATTTATAAGAAAATTTTATTTAAATGAATATAAGAAGTGTAACAAAATAGATTGTGGAATCAGGGAATTGAACACGCTGCACAAAAAGCGTCACTGATTCGGCTTCCTCTGACCACTACGCCACTGAGCGCTGTTCATGAGTGTTGTGGGACACGTTCTCTATTTATATTCATTTAATTCCCTTTCTTCATAGAAGTTCTGCTTAAA
This sequence comes from Araneus ventricosus, assembly GCA_013235015.1. Taxonomy (NCBI): domain Eukaryota; kingdom Metazoa; phylum Arthropoda; class Arachnida; order Araneae; family Araneidae; genus Araneus; species Araneus ventricosus. Next base: position 49,144 of record BGPR01009333.1, on the reverse strand, counting down.
TCTTAAACAATTCTCAGTTTTAAAACTATGGCAGGGAGAATTTTTCCCAGATCTGATATCTGGAAGTACACAGCAAATTTAAATGTTTTCGGTGAAGATTATATTTTGAAGAATATTAATGACGAGAATGCCACAATCATGAAGGAATTTTCTATTGAATGTAATTTAAAAAAAAATAAAACATTGCCTACTGCGGGATCGAACTTCCGGCACAGAAATCTCCGTCTATACAGCTTTCTCTGTCCTCTACCTCAATGACCGCCTTTCTAGACTGTTGTCTGGCACTTTTTGTATTTATAATAATTCAATTCCCTTTTACATCGAAGTTCTGCTAAATCTTAACGAATTCTAAGTAAATAAATTATGGGAAGTCGCATTACTCAAAGATTAGACATTTGAATGTGCACAGCAAATTTTAATAGTTTTCAATGAAAAAAATTTTAAAGGTGGTAAATGACTAGAATGCCTCAAAGGATAAAGAATATTATTTTTTAAAAATTAAAAATTGAATGCTAATTTTAAAAAAATAAAGGATTGACCAAAGCGGGTATCAAACATGCGGCAGAATAATCGCCAGTGATATTGCCTCCTCTTACCACTACCGTACATTTCGAAGTTCCTGAGTTTTGTCTGTAACTTACTTTATTTATACTCATTCAATTTTATTTATTCATCGAAGTTAGCGAATCTCTACGTATTGTTTTATTTTAAAGAAAGTATAAGACGAGAAGGCAACTAACAATCGGGAAATAAATTTTTAAGAAAATTGATGTAAATTATTTTAAAAAAAGATTCCCTGATGTGTGTAACGATGACGCGGCACAAACATTGCAGTGATATTGCTTCCTCTTACAATTACCCCAACTGATCGCTGTTCTTCAGCGTTGTATGCCACTTTATCTTTTTATATTCTTCACCAAAATTATGCTAAAATCGTAAAGAATTCTAAGATTAAAATGGTCCGATTTCGTCCAGATTTGCTGTATATGTCGGTTTTTATTCTTTAAATTATAGACTTCTTCCTTCATTCTTCATGCTTTTGTATACACTTATAAACTATTATCAATTGGATATTTTATCATGGCTTTTAACTGCTTCTTGGCACATTTGTTCTTTCAGTCAAATGCAAATTTAACTATAAGCCGGCGCAGCAAGGTCAAAATTGGCTCTTGCGCCAACAAAACATAAACAAAAGAAACAAATCCTTTCCCTAATCATTTCTCGAAGGAACTTTCAGCATGTCTTCTAATTTAATTTTTTTGGAATTTTCGGACGAAATTTTTAAAAAAGCTTAGACTTAAATTCATATCCAGCCTTCTAATAGTTCGATTTTTTCCAGGTTTGCTACATATGCCTCAGTTTCTAATCCCTTATCACTTCCTGAAGAAGTTTCGTATATATTTTGAAATTTCAATTTCCTTGAAAATCGATCAAAATAAGAAAAAATCCAATAGGTACAGGCGGGAAAATTGGAAACAAGTAGTAATTAGGAACGGTGACTACAGAGCGCACTGGTGATGCACTAGTGAGCTAAAAAGCATGTTCTTTGGTTAAGAACTCTATAGGTAGAAAACAAACACTTTTCTACTCTTTTAAAGGTTATTTGGTACAGTTTGTTACCTTTAATTGCAAACATGTTCAGAAAAGTGAAATCAAAATTTCTTCAGTGTCATTTTTCGTTCCCTACGCCAGTTATATACATTCTAAGTTGCTAATTAATATATTTCTTAGATCTGTAGGATATAACGATTACGAGGAAACTTCAAATTTCGTGTTTGGATTTCATCTTGAGGAACAGATTAGTGTTCTTAACTACCCCTAAAAATTTTCACTACGGTGTAATTGGAAACAGCCTTCTAATGTTATTTACACCTGTATTTTTATGTCTTTGGAATAATTTATTATTTGATAGGAAGCAATTTTAAATCCAGAAAAGTGGTTGCGTTCTGTTTCGTCTTTAAAGCTCACTGTTTTATGTGAAATTAACAACTATCGTTTTAAAATAATTTACGATGCGAAAATAATTTACGATTTACGAATTGATGTAAATACGTATTATTTTTTACATATGAAAGTAATTATTAACAATCATATGAAGCCTTTTGACTTCAAGTAAGGAATAAGACAAAAAAATTTTGACGACAAAGAAGAAAACATGATACTGATAAAAGAATATCAAGATGAGGATTTTTGCTCTTTTCAACAAGAACGGAGGCTGCGGAGACGAAGAAGATATTGCAAAATAATCCGTGGTTGATTTTTCAACAAATATGTTTTTTTTGATAGATAACGTTGGAGGTGCCAGAATGACGGCACATTTTTCTTACGGCTGCGGCATTAAAGAAGTTGACGGTGGTGTATATGATATAACATGTTTGAGAACCAACAATTTGGCTAAATCAAAATTTATTTCGGTGTTGAATGGCCAGTTTTCCATTTAAGAGAGGCATTCAAAAGCTATACTCCCAGATCTTATCTTTGAAGTAGATTGTAGCAAAGAACTATTTGGCTTTCAGCTAGTGCAAATGTCGAAGAAAAATAAGTAGGATAGTATAAATAGAACGTAGGATTTCAAGTGGAAAATCTACTTTCACCTACTAAATAGAAATATTTGTTTCTACTATTTTTTATGTATGATTTTTAAGTCTTACCAATAGCTTCTAGTGTGTGACAAAATATTCAGTTATTTCAATTCCTATAAACAATCATATCCCAACTTTTCCAGACAAAAAATAAAATCGAATGATTATAAATTGCACCAAACTGAAGTTACTAGATAGTTAAAATAGTTTATATGCGATATTCCGTGAAGTAGAAGATATTTTTGTTGAAAAGAATTCAAAAAGCATTATTTTGTGATAATTAGGAAAATGTAGTTAAATGCATTTTGAGGCAATATACAGTACTTGTAATCATTTCAAATATATTGTCTTCAAATCGATTCATTACTGTGTGAAATATGTGTTCCCAATTACCTCGTTGTCTCTGGTGTCTGGTTGTCTGGAGAACATTTCGGGGAAAATAAGAACGCTTTTAAAAGTGAGGTTGATTAATTAATAAATTATTTTTAAAAGGAGGCATTGTTTAATGAACCCTTCTGGATATGTTACTCACAAAAATAAAGACATCTTCTCCATCCCATACTATCCTTTTAAAGAGAAAAAGGAGAGAGACGGCGAAATTTGTCTCCAATATAATTATCCCAACTGACCCTATAGAGTGAATTATACTCAATTATGTACGAATATATTTCAATGTGTCTATAATAGAAAAAGTCAATTGGCAATGCAACTTTAATATTCTGGAAAATTACCTATTTAATGATTTGAATTTTACAGTCCAACTACAGGAATTCCAATGGCGTCGTCATTCTCTAAAGCATTTGCAAATATCTTCTTACACTTTTATGTAAATAAAGTGATTAGGGAAAATTTAATAAACGGTTTTAGACTTTTAGGCAATATGCTAGAGTTGAACACAGAGAATTTTGACTTTATAATTAATTGTTACCCAGAGTAGTTAATACTCAATAAAATTAACGATATTCAGAATAAAGGAACTCATTTGGTTATTAAAATTGGCATTTTAGGGTAAAAGTTTTGCTAGGTGTGTTCGGAAAAACAGAAGAATTTGATTCTAGTGTTAAAACTTTATATAATTTTCATTTAAATTTAAATTCTAAAATTTTCAAAAGCTTAATTTCCCCCCAATTTAATAAGAATAACAAAATTGCAATAACAAAGCTAACTACATCAAAAAGTCTTATAAAAAACTAGGGGGTTACACATACCTACTCGCTCCGTTCGTCAACCTTAAGAATCGCGTTGTGAATCTTTTGGGATAGCTTCGCTCGCTGTACAGTTGTGTGTGCCTGCTAGAAATAGGAAATTAAAAATACATTAATAACTACAAGTAAATTTAAATTAATTAAATTGCAGGAAGTTCTATCTAAATTATTTTTAAAAAACTAAAACTAAACATTCAATTACTAAAAACTAAATAATCAATTTAGAATATTAAACTTTTACCTTTATACTATATATATGTAAATGCTAGAAAGAAATTTGAATGCTAAAATGTATGATAAGATATTTACAAATAAAAATTATTTTCATGAATCAGAAATCAGGAACTTCAAACTTTTTGGTACACATCTGAATGTTTTTTCAACAGTTTCATTAGTCCTAACTTCATTTCAACAATCTTCTAAGTATCAACACTTCTCAATGAATTGTTGCTCAGAAGAGCTTCGCCACATGTATGCACACTCTCTGTAATAATTATTTAGCCAAGAAAGATAACTGTTATCGCTAAACAGCTATTTATGTGTTAAAACCTCAGAAAATTTGAGTTTTCGAAAGATGAGTTAACCCATTTCACAAACTTTTTGCTTAAAAAGGAAACTTTATAGTGACAAATGGCTTTAAACATGTTCAAATTCACTATTCAAAATTATTACCCATTATAATTATAACCTTTATAAAATTAGCAAAATAGCCTTTTTTCAAATTTTTTTCAAAAAATTAAAAAATTGTTGCTTTCGATACCAAAATTTCAAACATGCTTTTTCCCCATATAAATAATGATCAGAAAAGCTTCGCAACATGTATACACATTCACTTCAATAATTATTTAGCCAAGAAAGTTATAACTTTTCTCGCTGGGTAGATATTTATGTGTTGAAATCTCAAAAAATTCAAGTTTCCGAAAGATGAGTTAACCCATTTCACAAAATTTTACCTTAAAAAGGACACTTTAAACTGACAAATGGTTTTAAATATATTCAGTTTCACTATTCAAATAATAATTATTTACTTTTACATTCATAAAATTAACAAAATAGCCTTTTTTAAAAATTTTTTTAAAAATTTCTAAAATTTTCGCTTTTGACACCAAAATTTGAAACATGATTTTTTTTCACTGAAATAATGAAAAAAAAAACTTCGCTACATGGATAAAAGAACAGAGTCCTGTCATAGTCAACTATGTTCCTGTAACTCGAAAAACCTCGTTCCGTATGCAAAAATTTTGTTCATTCCGATTGGATTGTCTTAGGAAAGATTCCTCAACAGTTTCAGTTGTTCAACAGTTCTCTTAATCGACTATTTCGATGTATAATTGAATCTGCCCGACTTAAATTCATCTTGAAAAATTTCGTTGTCTCAGATCAAATCAAACTGAATTCGCCTAATCGAATATAAACAAAGCAAACTTGCGAGCTGTTGCCAAACGGTGATTAAGAAATTCGATCCTTTTTTTGTCGCCAAGTAAGAGAATTATATATATAGATTAAGTAATGACGAATTCATTAAAAATTATGGTAACAGATAAGGAATAATTATTGAAAGTTGTTTAGCTTCTAATGATTAGTTTCTTTTAGTTTATCCATATACATTTTTCATAGGGATATTTCTGTCTTCAGTACTTTTTTTCTGTTTTGCTTAATAGATGGCGAAGGACTCAAGGACGAATATTTTTTCTGGAAAAAAGTATTCGTCCTTCATATTCGGAATAGATCCGAATATTAATAATAATATATTTGGATAGTACTAATTACGAATATTAATATATTCGGATAGTGCTAATTCGGAATATTAATATATTCGGATAGTCCTTATAGATCCGAATTAAATATTCGGTAATAAGGCGGGAACTTTTGGAATGTATAAGCACGGACCATTGCTTAATTTTTCATATTTAGCATGGCTACAGCTAATAACAACGGGGAACAATGTTCCTGTTCCTCATTAAGGAAGTGGTGATATTTATATTTTAGGTGGTGTTGAATAAAGAGTATGAAACTAAAAAATATTCCATCATCCACAGATTTTTAAAAAAGACAAAATCTTGAAAATCTCAATTTTATAAAATTTATTCAATAAATTTCCCATAAAATTTTCGGTATTTTAGTAATAAAAAATGGTTAAATAATCACTTATAAAGCTTAAAACTAATATAAAATATTGAAAAATTACAATCTGTATAAAGTTCTTTAAACATTAAAGCGAATTTTTTTGAAAAGTGTCAAGGTTCCCGAATTTCATATTTTATGCAGTAGTAAATTCCTTAAATATGGATGCTCTCTTATACACACAATCATTAGCTTCTTTAATTAGGTTCCAATAGTAATCTTCGAGCATCGCAGGGGGTCTTACCTTTATGTCGGCCTTCCAGTGCAGAAAAATCCTGGTGGAGCTCTCCTCATGTTCGTGGCTTCCAGCTCCCATACTTTCAGGAAAGAAATTTAAATGAGTTTACAAAAAATGAATTTTCAAAGACATTGAACATCTTAAACTTTTGTTACTTTTTATCATGCATTTAATTAATTTTTCATATTTAGGATGTCGTTTATTCCCTCAGAAATGTTGTCACAACATTTCTAAAATGAATCCAAGCTGCTATTTCTAAATCACTTATAATATGTTCAAACATTTTGTCCTTCATAAGGTGCTTTATTTATGGGCTAATGAAAATTGCCTCCTTAATTTTTGCATAGCTTAGCAATTTAAACTTATCTTGAAGGTATTTAAATCCACGCCCTTCCTTATTTATCGCCTTAAAGAAATTCTTCATCAATTCCAACTTTATGTGTAAAAGTGGGAGAATAACTTTCTTTTCATTGATGAGAGGAAAGTTTTGAATATTTTTCACATGCAATATATTATTTGCGCTTCTGGCTACCTTTTTTTGATATAATGCTGATGTTTTGCCCTTCTGACCAGCTCGCACAGGAAACAGAATCTTACTTATGGTCAAATTAAACCCTACAATAGAGTCCCACTGTTACGGGATAGAGGGAACCGGGCTTTGTCCCAACCACTGAAAATCCGGATGAAACGAAAGTTGCCTTAAAATGCACGAAATGCAAGTTTTAGGTGTTTCTCTCTCTATATTTTTTTTTCATAAATACCTCTCAAACTTTCCTTCAGCTTGATTTTAGTTTTATCATTACTGTATACGTAGATTTAAGTTTTAACCAACGAGCTATAGTAGGATTAACAAAAAAAAGCATCTTTATACATAATTAAAATTCAAAATATATTGATTGTAAAGTACAAAAGACACAGCACATTACTGTTAGTTAAGATTTTTAAAAAAAGAAATAAATGTTAAATTCTAAACAAAATAAAAATACACTCTAAACTACTCTCACTAAGATTAGTAAATCGTGCTTTTCTAAAAAATCCCATCCAGATTAACCGGATGTCTGTACAAGAGGGACTCTATTGTATTTGAATGTAAAACAGAACTCAATTTATATTTTTAATGTATTTGTTGGGCAGTCTATTAATGTATTTTACCAGAATATTTGGACATTTACTGAGAAACGTATCAAAAAATTAAATCATTTATTATTTATCAACAAAAAATGATGATTAGAAATTTTATTGAATTCCTGGATAATTTTTTTTGGGGAATTGGAATTAAATCGAGCATTATTCCACAAAATGTGAAGGCACTTGAATACACATAACAATATTAAAAGTATATATATTTTAGAATTTGAAATGAAATAATCAATAATTTAGTAATAATTTTAATTCCAAACGAAAGCTTTTAAGTAAGAGTAAAAAATTTTATAAAACGATACATAAACACACACATGGACACGACTATCTCGTTTTAGAATTAAATTTGTTAATTGTATATCGAAACGAAACGTCTAGACTATAACTAATTATGGTGGACTATATATGTTTGCACATTAACTAAATAATTCTAACAACCGAATTACCTTACTAAAATTCAAAAAACACTTAGAAACAGCTATTTTACAACCAAAAAATATTAATTTATTTACTTCTGATTTTAAGAAATATTTAACAATAATGTCAAAAAGGTGTTGGGATTTTCACTTAGTACTTCTCTTTTCTTCCCGACACATGAACTTTATCAGGTATAAAACTGAAACGAAATATTATTAGAATCAAACGAATTGAACTTTTCAAAAACTTAATTGTGTGAATTACATTTATTTATCAAAGATGCATAAATGTAAAACTGGCATTCAGCGATGTTCTAATATCATGTGAAATTTCAAACGTTGTTCATATTATTTTATCAAAAATTGAAATCAAAGTGCATCCAATTTTCGGGGAAAAATCTAAATCCAAAAACATTATCCCTCACATAATGAAAAAGTGATCAAAAATAGAATATAAATTTACAGTTCATTCTAAAATCAAATAAAAATCACTTTAGCAAAAATATTGTATATTTGAAAAACAAAAAAGAACAATAGAAATACTGTATCGACTACATATGAATAATTTTTTAAGATAATGTGCAGACAAAATTATCAAAATGGAATCAATCCTTAAATATGGATGCTCTCTTATACACACAATCATTAGTTCGTGGGGGTTGTTACCTTTATGTCGGCCTTCCAGTGCAGAAAAATCCTGGTGGAGCTCTACTCATGTTCGTCCCTTCCAGCTCCCATACTTTCAGGAAAAAAAAATTAAATGAGTTTTCAAAAAATGAATTTTCAAAGACATTGAACATCTTAAACTTTTGTTACTTTTTATCACGCATTTAATTAATTTTTCATATTTAGGATGTCGTTTATTCCCTCAGAAATGTGTCACAAAATTTTTAAAATCAATCTAAGCTGCTTCTTCTAAATCATTTATAGTATGTTCAAAATTTTTGTCCTTCATAAGGTGCCTTATTTATGGGCTAATGAAAATTGCCTCCTTAATTTTTGTGTAGCTTAGCAATAGAAACTGTTCTTGAAGGTATTTAAATCCACGCCCTTCAATATTCATCGCTTTAAAGAAATTCTTCATCAATTCCAACTTTATGTGTAAAAGTGGGAGAATAACTTTCTTTTCATTGATGAGAGGAAAGTCTTGAATATTTTTCACATGCAATATATTGTTTGCGCTTCTGGCTATTTCTTTTTGATAAAATGCTGATGTTTTGTCCTGCTGACCAGCTCGCACAGGAAACAGAATCCTACTTATGTTCAAATTTAACTGTACAATAAAGTCCCACAATTACGGGATAGAGGGAACCGGGCGTTGTCCGACTCATTGAAAATCCGGATGAAACGAAATTGGACTTAAAATGAGAGTAACACAAGTTTCAGTTGTTTCTCTCTATATATTTTTTGCATAAATACCTCTCAACCTTTCTTTCAGCTTGATTTTAGTTATATTATTTCTGTATACGTAGATTTAAGTTTTAACCAACGAGCTAAAGTAGGATTAACAAAACAAAACATCTTTATACATTATTAAAATTGAAAATCTATTGATTGTAAAGTACAAAACACACAGTACATTACTGTTAGTTAAGATTTTTAAAAAACGAAATAAACGTTAAATTCTAAACAAAATAAAACTACATTCTAAATTACTCTCACTAAAATTAGCAAATCGTGCTTTTCTATAAAATCCCATCCAAATTAACCGGATGTCTATACAAGGGGGACTCTACTGTATTTGAATGTAAAACAGAACTATGACGAACTCAATTTATTTTTAAATGTATCTGTTGGGCAGCTTATTAATGTATCTGACCAGAATATTTGGACATTTACTGAAAAACGTATCAAAATTAAATCATTTATTATATGTCAACAAAAAATGATGTTTACATATTTTATTGAATTCCTCGATAATTTTCTTTTGGGAATTGGAATTAAATCAAGCATTATTCCACTAAATGTCAAGACACTTGAAAATACATAACGATATTAAAAGAATATATATTTTAGAATTTGAAATGAAATAATCAATAATTCAGTAATAATTTTAATTCCGAAAGCTTTAAAGGAAGATTAAAAAATTATATAAAACGATACATAAACACACACATGGACACGACTATCTCTTTTTTAGAATTAAATTTGTTAATTGTACATAAAAACGCAACGTCTAGACTATAACTCATTATTGTGGATCTTAAATGTTTCTACATTAGCTAAATAATTCCAACAACCGAATTACATTACTAAAATTTAAAAAAAAAACACTTAGAAACAGCTATTGCACAACCAAAAACTTTTAATTTATTTACTTGTCTTTTTAAGAAATACTTAACAATAAAGACAAAAATTTGTTGAGATTTTCACTTAGTGCTTCTCTTTTCTTTTCGACACATGGACATTATCAGCTATAAAACTGAAACGAAATATTATTAGAATCAAACGAATTGAACTTTTCAAAAACTTAATTTTGCGAATTGCATTTATTTACCAATGATGCATAAATGTAAAACTGGCATTCAGCGATGTTCTAATATCATGTGAAATTTCAAACGTTGTTCAGATTATTTTATCAAAAATTAAAATCAAAGTGCATCCAATATTGGGGGAAAAATCTAAATCCAAAAACATTTTCCCTCACATAATGAAAAAGTGAT
>BGPR01009333.1:24683-38766 GCA_013235015.1 Araneus ventricosus | reverse complement strand
AATCATTAGTTCGTGGGGGTTGTTACCTTTATGTCGGCCTTCCAGTGTAGAAAAATCCTGGTGGAGCTCTACTCATGTTCGTCCCTTCCAGCTCCCATACTTTCAGGAAAAAAAAATTAAATGAGTTTTCAAAAAATGAATTTTCAAAGACATTGAACATCTTAAATTTTTGTTACTTTTTATCATGCATTTAATTAATTTTTCATATTTAGAATGTCGTTTTTTCCCTCAGAAATGTGTCACAACATTTTTAAAATCAGTCCAAGCTGCTTTTTCTAAATCACTTATAGTATGTGCTAACTTTTTGTCCTTCATAATGTGCCTTATTTATGTGCTAATGAAAATTGCCTCCTTAATTTTTGCGTAGCTTAGCAATTTAAACTTTTCTTGAAGGTATTTAAATCCACGCCCTTCCTTATTCATCTCCTTAAAGAAATTCTTCATCAATTCCAAGTTTATGTGCAAAAGTGGGAGAATAACTTTCTTCTCATTGATGAGAGGAAAGTTTTGAATATTTTTCACATGCAATATATTTTATGCGCTTCTGGCTTCTTCTTTTTGATATAATGCTGATGTTTTTCCCTTCTGACCAGCTCGCACAGAAAACAGAATCCTACTTATGTTCAAATTTAACTCTACAATGGAGTCCCACTATTACGGGATAGAGGGAACCGGGCGTTGTCCCAACCACTGAAAATCCGGATGAAACGAAAGTTGCCTTAAAATGCAAGTAATGCAAGTTTTAGGTGTTTCTCTCTCTATATTGTTTTCATAAATCCCTCTCAACCTTTCTTTCAGCTTGATTTTAGTTTTATCATTACTGTATACGTAGATTTAAGTTTTAACCAACGAGCTATAGTAGGATTAACAAAACAAAACATCTTTATACATTATTAAAATTGAAAATCTATCGATTGTAAAGTACAAAACACTCAGTACTTTACTGTTACTTAAGTTTTTTTAAAAAAGAAATAAACGTTAAATTCGAAACAAAATAAAACTACACTCTAAATTACTCTCACTAAAATTAGCAAATCGTGCTTTTCTAAAAAATCCCATCCAGATTAACCGGATGTCTGTACACGGGGGACTCTAATGTATTTGAATATAAAATAGAACTCAACTTATATTTTTAATGTATTTGTTGGGCAGCTTATTAATATATTTTACCAGAATATTTGGACATTTACTGAGAAACGTATCAAAATTAAATCATTTATTATTTTTCAACAAAAAATGATATTTAGAAATTTTATTAAATTCCTGGATAAATTTCTTTTGGGAATTGGAATTAAATCAAGCTTTATTCCACTAAATGTGAAGGCACTTGAATACACATAACAATATTAAAAGTATATATATTTTAGAATTTGAAATGAAATAATCAATAATTTAGTAATAATTTTAATTCCAAACAAAAGCTTTTAAGGAAGAGTAAATAATTATATAAAACGATATATAAACACACACATGGACACTAGGGTGGGCCGAAAAACACTTTTTTTCGAAATTGCTATTCTAATAGTGCGGAAAGAGTTCTCTCTTGGTTCAATAAACACTTTGCAAAATATTTTTTTGATTGGATAATATCTTCTGCCCCCGCATCGCACTTGGATTTTGGAAATTCGGGTAAAAATACTCGGTGTAGGAAATATAATTATTTTTCGATATTGCTATTCTAATAGTACGGAAGAGGTGCCCACTGGGTTCAATAAGAAAGGTGTAAAATACTTTTTCGATAGAATAATATCTTCTGTTCCCGTATCGCAATTGAAATTTTTTCAATTTTTGTAAAAAAGTAGACTTTTTCTTGCCCTTTTATACAGGAAGCGATTTCGGAATATTGTTGATAATGCTGACAGAAAGGCTCACAATTTATATTTAAATCATACACAAGCAACGCCTAGCGCAGAGTATGTAGATTATGAAGATGAAGAAACGGATTGTTCTTCAGATATATCTGAAGTAATTTTAAATCTGAACACTTACAAACCATCAACAACGAACCGTTTAATCTCCTTTACTGATCCTAAGTACAAACAATTAACTCCATTTGTAGCTAAATCATCACAAATGCGACTTGGTCTCCCTTCAACTGCTATGGTTTGAGACAGGTTTGGCGTCTCGGACCGGGTTGTGGTTGCAATTGCTTCAAGTTTTCTTCACGATGTCGGTCTCACAACTAGCAACAACTCAGATTTGGTGGTTGACGAAAACAAGCTGCGAAGGGAAAATGCTAAAATTATATTCCTGGCTTTAAGTGAAGCTCAGGCATTACCGTTGAAGGGGCTGTGTTTCGATGGTCGTAAAGATTCTATATTGATAGAGGAGAGAGTAGATACTAAAAGATACACGATAAAAGCAAAAGAGGAACGTTTATGTCTTATTGAAGAACTGGGTTCACGTTACATTACTCATTTGAGTCCATCATTTGGCACCGCAAAACAGATTTCCGCGACTATTATCGGATATTTTAAAGGGATCACAAGAGATCTTTCTCAGCTTTTGGCAATTGGTTGTGACGGCATATCTATTAATATTGGATGTAAAACCGGTGTAATTAGGTGTTTGGAATTGAAGCTTGGTGAACCTCTGCAGTTGGTAATATGTCTCCTGCATTTTAATGAACACTTACTCTGAGGCATCTGTTTGAAACGTCGGATATACCAACAAATGGTCGAAAATCATATTCTAGTAATTTTGGAAAGGCGCTTCTTACATGTGAAACTTTGTTAGTTACAACATTCGAAATTACTGACGGCGAATTACCAACAACTGATAGACGTGACTTAAGAAAGGATCAAATGTACTTATTAGAAATATCTCAAGCATGGCGATTGGGAAATTGTTCTGATGAGCTGGCTAGACGCAGTCTTAGTACATTATCACATTCACGCTGGCTGATAACAGCCAACAGAGTTCTAAGATTATATGTTAGTTCTCCAGCTTCTTCTTTGAAGTTGAAACAAATCGCTGAGTTTGTTATAGAAGTTTACACTCCAAACTGGTTTAATATGAAGTCTAAACACTCGCTTAAATATTGAGGTAAGCATGTGTGGAATACTATTTCTAGATCCAGGTATTTATCTCAAGACCTCTAGGACGTCGTTGAAGGAGTAATTTGTAGGAATTCGTTCTTTGCTCATCCTGAGAATATCTTGCTATTTATGTTGAATTATGAAAAAGTATACATCAGAGAACTTGCTGCACGACGTATAATTAAGTCTAGAGAGTCATCTTCCAATGTAAAGTCAGTACGTGTCTTTCTCCACCATAACTTAATTTTGAAGCAACTGACTATACAGAAATGATTGACTGGTCTTCAATTACCATTACTTCTCCACCAATCCTCCGTAATATATCCACTGCCTTATTTACATCCATTGTGCGTGATAAGAAAAATCTAGAATGGGACTTCGCTCACTTCCCATGTGACACACAGGCAGTGGAACGGTGTGCCAAGTTAGTGACAGAAGCATCCATTAAGGTCTATGGGTTTCAAAATAGAGACGGGTTCATTAGATCCACCTTCTTTTCCCGATGCCTGAATTCGACAATGAGGCTGATTTCAAGACTCTTCCTGCTGATTAAGTGCAAGTAAACTTTTGGTATTGGCATGTCATAACATTCTATAATTACAATATCCTTAACAAATATTATATTAATATATTATGACTCAGCAATTATTTAATAATTTTCAGGTAATATAATCAATTGTACAATACAATACAACAATAAACAGTGTTTGTACAATCTATTTTTCATGTTTGATTTATTTCTACAGCACATAAAAAAGTGCGCTTTTTTAAAAAAAATTGCAAAATTTAAATTGCGATGCGGGAACAGAAGATATTATTCTTTCGAAAACAAATTTTACACCTTTCTTATTGAACCCAGTGGGCACCTCTTCCGCACTATTACAATAGCAATATCGATAAATAATTATATATCCTACACCGAGGAAAAATTGCAATTTATACCCAAATTTCCAAACTCCAAGTGCTATGCGGGGGCAGAAGATATTATCCAATCAAAAAATATTTTACACCGTGTTTATTGAACCTAGAGAGAACTCTTTCCGCACTATTAGAATAGCGATTTCGAAAAAAAGTGTTTTACGGACCACCCTAATGGACACGACTATCTCGTTTTAGAATTAAATTTGTTCATTGTACATCAAAACGCAACGTCTAGACTATAACTAATTATGGTGGATCTTATATGTTTGTACATTAACTAAATAATTCCAAAAACCGAATTACCTTACTAAAAAAAACACTTAGAAACAGCTATTTTACAACGAAAAACTTTTAATTTGTTTACTTGTGTTTTTAAGAAATGCTTAACAATAATGACAAAAAGGTGTTGGGACTTTCACTTAGTACTTCTCTTTTCTTTCCGACACATGAACATTATCAGGTAAAAAACTGTAACGAAATATTATTAGAATCAAACGAATTGAACTTTTCAAAAACTTAATTTTGCGAATTACATTTATTTATCAAAGATGCATAAATGTAAAACTGGCATTCAGCGATCTTCTAATATCATGTGAAATTTCAAACGTTGTTCATATCATTTTATCAAAAATTAAAATCAAAGTGCATCCAATTTTGGGGGAAAAATCTAAATCCAAAAACATTTTCCCGCACATAATGAAAGAGTGATAAAAAAATAGAATATAAATTTGCAGTTCATTCAAAAATCAAATCAAAATCACTTTAGCAAAAATACTGTATATTTGAATAACACTAAACAATAATAGAAATACTGTAGCGACTACATATGAATAATTTTTTAAGATAATGTGCAGACAAAATTATCAAAATGGAATCAATCCTTAAATATGGATGCTCTCTTATACACACAATCATTAGCTTTTTTAATTAGGTTCCAAGAGTAATCTCCGAGCATGTAGGGTGTCTTACCTTCATGTCGGCCTTCCAGCGCAGAAAAATCCTTGTGGAGCTCTCCTCATGTTCGTCGCTTCCAGCTCCCATACTTTCAGGAAAAAAATTTAAATGAGTTTTCCAAAAATGAATTTTCAAAGACATTGAACATCTTAAACTTTTGTTACTTTTTATCATGCATTTAATTAATTTTTCATATTTAGGATGTCGTTTATTCCCTCAGAAATGTTGTCACATTTCTAAAATGAATCCAAGCTGCTTTTCCTAAATCACTTATACCATGTTCAAACTTTTTCTCCTTCATTAGGTGCCTTATTTATGGTCTAATGAAAATTGCCTCATTAATTTTTGCATAGCTTCGCAATGGAAACTGTTCTAGAAGGTATTTAAATCCACGACCTTCTATATTCATCGCCTTAAAGAAACTCTTCATCAATTCCAAGTTTATGTGTAAAAATGGGAGAATAACTTTCTTTTCATTGACGAGAGAAAAATTTTGAATATTTTTCACATGCAATATATTGTTTGCGCTTCTGGCTAATTCTTTTTGATATAATGCTAATGTTTTGTCCTGCTGACCAGCTCGCACAGAAAACAGAATCCTACTTATGTTCAAATTTAACTCTACAATAAAGTCCCACTATTACGGGATAGAGGGAACCGGGCGTTGTCCGAACCACTGAAAATCCGGATGAAACGAAATTTGCCTTAAAATGCACGTAATACAAGTTTTAGGTGTTTCTCTCTATATATTTTTTTCATAAATACCTCTCAACCTTTCCTTCAGCTTGATTTTAGTTTTATCATTTCTGTATACATAGATTTAAGTTTTAACCAACGACCTATAGTAGGATTAACAAAACAAAACATCTTTATACATAATTAAAATTGAAAATCTATTGATTGTAAAGTACAAAACACTCAGTACTTTACTTTTAATTAAGTTTTTTTAAAAAAGAAATAAACGTTAAATTCGAAACAAAATAAAACTACATTCTAAATTACTCTCACTAAAAGTAGCAAATCGTGCTTTTCTAAAAAATCCCATCCAGATTAACCGGATGTCTATACAAGGGGGACTCTATTGTATTTGAATGTAAAACAGAACTCAATTTATATTTTTAATGTATTTGTTGGGCAGTCTATTAATGTATTTTACCAGAATATTTGGACATTTACTGAGAAACGTATCAAAATAAATTAATTTATTATTTTTCAACAAAAAATGATGTTTACAAATTTTATTGAATTCCTGGATAATTTTCTTTTGGGAATTGGAATTAAATCAAGCATTATTCCACAAAATGTCAAGACACTTGAAAATACATAACAATATTAAAAGAATATATATTTTAGAATTTGAAATAAAGTAATCAATATAATTCAGCAATAATTTTAATTCTAAACGAAAGCTTTTAAGTAAGAGTAAAAAATTATATAAAACGATACTTAAACACACACATGGACACGACTATCTCGTTTTGGAATTAAATTTGTTAATTGTTCATCAAAACGCAACGTCTAGACTATAACGCATTATGGTGGATCTTATATGTTTGTACATTAACTAAATAATTCCAACAACCGAATTAACTTACTAAAATTTAAAAAAACACTTAGAAACAGCTATTTTACAACCAAAAAATTTTAATTTATTTACTTGTGTTTTTAATAAATACTTAACAATAATGTCATAAAGGTGTTGGGATTTTCACTTAGTACTTCTCTTTTCTTTCCGACACATGAACTTTATCAGGTATAAAACTGAAACGAAATATTATTAGAATCAAACGAATTGAACTTTTCAAAAACATAATGTTGCGAATTACATTTATTTATCAAAGATGCATAAGTGTAAAACTGGCATTCAGCGATGTTCTAATATCATGTGAAATTTCAAACGTTGTTCATATTATTTTATCAAAAATAAAAATCAAAGTACATCGAATTTTGGGGGAAATATCTAAAATCCAAAAACATTTTCCCTCACATAATGAAAATGTGATCAAAAATAGAATATAAATTTACAGTTCATTCTAAAATCAAATCAAAATCACTTTAGCAAAAATACTGTATATTTGAATAACACAAAAGAATAATAGAAATACTGTATCGACTACATATGAATAATTTTTTAAGATAATGTGCAGACAAAATTATCAAAATGGAATCAATCCTTAAATATGGATGCTCTCTTATACACACAATCATTAGCTTCTTCAATTAGATTCCAATAGTAATCTCCGAACATCGTAGGGGGTCTTATCTTTATGTCGGCCTTCCATTTCAGAAAAAACCTGGTGGACCTCCCCTCATATTTGTCGCTTAAAGCTGCCATACTATCAGGAAAAAAAAATTTTAATGAGTTTTCAAAAAAATGAATTTTCAAAGACATTGAACATCTTAAATTTGTGTTACTTTTTATCATGCATTTAATTAATTTTTCTTATTTATGATGTCGTTTTTTCCCTCAGAAACGAGTCACAACATTTTTAAAATCAATCCAAGTGACTTTTTCCAAATCACTTATAGTATCTGCAAACTTTTTGTCCTTCATAAGGTGCCTTATTTATGTGCTAATGAAAATTGCCTCCTTAATTTTTGCGTAGCTTAGCAATTTAAACTGTTCTTGAAGGTATTTAAATCCACGCCTTTCTTTATTCATCGCCTTATAGAAATTCTTCATCAATTCCAACTTTATGTGTAAAAGTGGGAGAATAACTTTCTTTAAATTGATGAGAGGAAAGTTTTGAATATTTTTCACATGCAATATATTGTTTGCGCTTCTGGCTACTTCTTTTTGATAAAATGCTAATGTTTTGCCCTGTTGTCCAGCTCGCACAGGAAACAGAATCCTACTTATGTTCAAATTTAACTCTACAATAGAGTCCCACTATTACGGGATAGAGGGAACCGGGCGTTGTCCGAGCCACTGAAAATCCGGATGAAACGAAATTTGCCTTAAAATGCACGTTATACAAGTTTTAGGTGTTTCTCTCTCTATATTTTTTCAAAAATACCTCTCAACGTTTCCTTCAGCTTGATTTTAGTGTTATCATTACTGTATACGTAGATTTAAGTTTTAACCAACGAGCTATAGTAGGATTAACAAAACAAAACATCTTTATACATAATTAAAATTGAAAACCTATTGATTGTAAAGTACAAAACGCACAGTACATTACTGTCAGTTAAGTTTTTTAAAAAAAGAAATACACGTTAAATTCTAAACAAAATAAAACTACACTCTAAATTACTCTCACTAAAATTAGCAAATCGTGCTTTTCTAAAAAATCCCATCCAGATTAACCGGATGTCTGTACACGGGGGACTCTAATGTATTTGAATATAAAACAGAACTCAACTTATATTTTTGATGTATTTGTTGGGCAGCTTATTAATGTATTTTACCAAAATATTTGGACATATACTGAGAAACGTATCAAATTTAATCATTTATTATTTTTCAACTTAAAATGATGTTTACAAATTTTATTGAATTCCTGGATAATTTTCTTTTATGAATTAGAATTAAATCAAGCATTATTCCACAAAATGTCAAGACACTTGAATATACATAACAATATGAAAGGAATATATATTTTAGAATTAGAAAGGAAATAATCAGTAATTCAGTAATAATTTTAATTCCAAACGAAAGCTGTTAAGGAAGAGTAAAAAATTACATAAAACGATACATAAACACACACATGGACACGACTATCTCTTTTTAGAATTAAATTTGTTAATTGTACATAAAAACGCAACGTCTAGACTATAACTCATTATTGTGGATCTTAAATGTTTCTACATTAGCTAAATAATTCCAACAACCGAATTACATTAGGAAATTTAAAAAAAAAACACTTAGAAACAGCTATTGCACAACCAAAAACTTTTAATTTATTTACTTGTGTTTTTAAGAAATACTTAACAATAATGTCAAATAGGTGTTGGGATTTTCACTTAGTGCTTCTCTTTTCTTTCCGAGACATGAACATTATCATTTATAAAAGTGAAACGAAATATTATTAGAATCAAAGGAATTGAACTTTTCAAAAACTTAATTTTGCGAATTACATTTATTTATCAAACATGCATAAATGTAAAACTGGCATTCAGCGATGTTCTAAAATCATATGAAATTTCAAACGCTGTTCATATTATTTTATCCAAAATTAAAATCAAAGTGCATCCAATTTTGGAAGAAAAATCTAAATCCAAAAACATTTTCCCTCACATAATGAAAAAGTGATAAAATAAAATAAAATATAAATTTGCAGTTTATTCTAAAATCATATTAAAATCACTTTAGCAAAAATACTGTATATTTGAATGACACAAAACAATAATAGAAATACTGTAGCGACTACATATAAATAATTTTTTAAGATAATGTGCAGACAAAATTATGAAAATGGAAATAAAAACGGTACTGTACTATATAGTAAAGAATTGTGTAACTTACTTAAACGTATCTGCTGAAGCATGTCCTTAAATTAGTAGTGGAGAAGTCATTAGTAAAATCCTCTAAAACGACGAGTTCGCCAACACGACACTTTTTATAGAATATCGATAAAAACAACTGACACGTACATAGTATAATGAGAATATATGAACACACCTGCCGGAACGATTGCAATGAAATTGAGAAAGTACATCGTTTGAGCGAAAATAGTTTTTTCCTTCATGAGCCACCCAGCTGACCTGGTGGATAGTGAAACGTAACATACATCCACTTTTTGAGTCATTCAGGCTCAGAAACAGTAGATATGTTCAAAAAGCCTAGTTTCTTTGGCTTTCGGAGAGTTCGCCCATATCTTGACAACTAATCGATGCAAGAGCATCTGTTGGCATGGTATCATTCCCCTACATCTCAACAGATGTTGATAGGTGACTCTGCATTCAACAGAACACCGTTAGGCCGGCCAAACTCAGTATGTTGCATTTTCAAACTGAAAACTCTTTGTATTGGTCGAACAATTACAGGAGTTACAGAATTTAAGTTTTAAAGTGCAAATCCTGCCTGCCATACCAGGAATCAATTCAAGAATTTTGCCTGAAAAGCAAATAGAGTCGTTTCTTATTAAAACTTTCAGCAAGAAAAACCTCTCCAACTTTAAGGGTTCGAGCAGCTTCCTTTTCAGTTTTTTGCACCAATAGTGCTAGATTTTCTTTCCGAAACCTTTCTTTAATATCTTTCAAAAGTTTCTTTTCTGAAATTTGGCAAAAGCAATTAAGGCGACAATCGATCCCTTAAGTGGATAGCACTAAGTGTATTCAAGCAGCGAAAATGAGGAACTTGCACCCGTGAGGAAAATGCTAATTTCTTTGTTTTATCAACAGATTGATAGTCAAAATGTTTGAAAAAGATAATTAAAACCCATAAAATGGACTTAATTAATTAAAATTTAAATTTTAAATTACCGAAAAGTACGGCAAAAGCACGTGACCTCAAAACGCTACGTGATTGGTTTGACGTCATTACTCACCACGCTGTAATGTTTACGTTTGTCTAGCGGCGTTCATATTCTATTGTCATCCAAATTTATTTCACCTCCGATCTTTATAATAATTCATCCTCTTATTTTCACTGATTTATTTCTAAATGTTTAATCATTTTTACGAATAATGTCCGTAATACCTGGATTTACCAAAAGACAGTCGGCCACTTTGCCGAAAATTGACAGCATGACGATGTTCTCGCTTTTAGGAAAAAACCCGGATTTCATGGGAGCGGAAATACGAGAAATTAAAATAAAAATTTATTTCTGCAAGTATGACCACACACACACGAAGGAAGAGCAAAAGAAACAATGTTTGCAAAAGAAATCATCGAACACCATCAGAAATTAAGGAAATGCGAGAGCTTAATGTGAAACGAAAAGGGGGGGGGGTAAGTCAGGTATAGGAAAAAATAAATTATATCCCGGAAATACCACACCCACAGGAAAGATAGGCAAGAGAAACAATGTTTATAGCAAAAATATAAAAAATTAAGGGAATGCGAGAGATGAGACGATACCGAAAAAAAAAGCGGGTAGGAGCCAAGTAAAAGAAAAATACAATTTAGGCAGAAAACACCACTTCCCCACAATAAACAGACATCAAAGACAACGTATGCTGCAAAAATCATTAAAAAATATAAATAATTAAAGAAATGGGAGAGGTTCAAAAAATTTACTGTAAGCTAGTAACGAAAGGGTTACAGTCCGATTGCATCATTTTTTGGAAAGACTCTAAAATTGTCAGAAATTGAATTCGGGCGGACAAAACCACTCTCCCACTAAATAAATACATTGGGAGCATCATTTACAAGTCAAAATAATCTGATACAGTTGAAATTAGCTAAATGCCAGACGTGTTTAATCTGATAAAATGAAGGATGTCAAACGTAAACCATCGATTTCCAAAACAGAAAATGATTCATAAAAAAATGAAATAATTGTCCAAATTGCATAAATGATGTGTCGAAACACTCAGGAGGAGATAGAGAATAATAATAATTATGTTTAAACAGTTGGTAAGAAGACTTTCCGTACTCGAAAAAAGCTATTGACCAAAGGGTTGCATCATATTTTGGAAAGTCACAAAATAAATGAAAAATGATATTCGGACGGAAAAAACCACTCACCCACTAATTAAACACATGAGCAACATCGTATGCAGGTGAAATTAATTGAATACAGTTAAAATTAACGAAATGCCAGACGTATTCAATCTGACGAAATGCCAGCTGACGAATGTAAACAAACCGATTGCTAAAGACAAAGTGATTCATAAAAAATGAACTAATGGCGCTATTTACAAAAATTATATATCTAAACACTCAGGAAAACATACTAAACAAAAAACATTTCGAAATCTTATTCTGTTTTATAAAAATCCTTTGTAGAACAACAAGAAACATATGCCACTTGCTATTTTAACGGCGCCATCAAAGTAAACAAACCGTCATGGTGAACTTTGACGTCACAAGTGGCGGCGTAGGAAAACTAGCGTTTTTGAGATGAAGTAAATAGTGCGCACTTGAAATTGTTTTATTTTACCTTTTCGGGCTATAAAAGTAAAAAAGAAAGATACTACCCATCATATTTTTTCATTTTCTATATTATAAAAATATAAACAAAAAACGTGCAAGTTCCTCATTGAACATACCTATGGCAGAAATTACTGCCAATTCGAGCTGTCTTTAAGGAACAAAGTTTCTTTTGGGCAGTTTTTCAAAATAACACTATGAATGCTCTGATTTACATTCTGGGTTTCTCCCGAGACGCATCTTCCCAACAGCTCGTTGTTTGAAAGCCTTATAAGCATTTTTTCCAGAACTTACTTTGACAGCTTTCTCTTCATTGACGAATGAGACTTTGGATTTTCATTGTTAGATGCACTCTGATAAAATGCGCTCTGATAAAAGCGCCATGATGTCAAGCCTGTTGGGAATTCATTATACATAGGTGCTTTGTCTGTCGATGAAGTGTGGAACAACGAAACAAATATTGCAGTTTTCATCTTTTGTACATCTGGGACATTGTCTTTTATAGCTTTCCTATAAAAGTTTGAATGTTTAAATAATGTGCTTTCTTTCAAGCTTTCCTCTTTTCGACCACCATTTGTGACACATTTACTTCGCCACTCTTTGATTTTATTGCGAAGTCCTGTCCCAAGTCTCTTTGCTACAAGATTTAGACATTCCTCTTTAGAAATTTTCATACTGTCATCATATACATCTAATTCTAATAAATTTTAGTATGTCTTAGAATCACCACCTGACAGAACACTCATGTATCGCATAACACAGTTTCCAACAGATCTCTTCCATAAAATTTCTGCAGCTTTAACTTCCATCGCATTTGATGATCCCGCATAGTTTTCGCTGCATTCTGGCTTGTGGGCTTTGTACCATATGGAGAAATCAGTACAGTTTTCTCCAAGATCCCTTTTTGCAGTAGTGCATGACGAGACCAGTCAAAAATGAACAACTATACCAATTCCATATAGTGACGTATGTCAACGTTTCTGCCATGTGCCATCATACCCCTATTGGAAAAAATTCAAAATACCGGTATCAAAATGATACCGGAACCAGTAAAAACATACTGGAAATTTTAAAGCCGGTATGAAATCATACCGGAAAATTTAAAACCGGTATGAAACCATACTGGAAATCTTGAAGCCGGTATGAGACCATACTTTAAATTTTGAAGCCGGTATGATATCACACTGGAAATTTAGAAGCCGGTATGATACCATACTGGATATTTTGATACCAGTATGAAAACATACTGGAAATTTTGAACCAGCATAAAAATATACTGGAAGTATTTAAGACAGTATACTGGTTTAAATACATGTAATAAGTGCGTAACAATAACTTAAATACTTGTAATATAAAAAGTTTGATTAACCATATATGTGTATGGAAGTGGATCCGCGGAGGGAGAGAGATAAGCCCCCTCAAGTAGGCGTAATCTAATTTTTTAAAATAAAATTAGTTCTTACTAGGTGGCTCAGCCCCTGCTCGCGAAAGATCGCCAATCCCCCGGAGGATTGCAATCCTAACGTGTTTGCTACCCAAACCTTGCTCGCTTCGCTTGCTAGAATGAAAACACTGCGTCTTAGCAAAAATATTGTAAAATTTATATATATATATATATATATATATATTGCTTCTGATGCTTTAATTTAAATCAGCACAGTATAAAATATTTTAGCCTCAAAAAGATATTTTTCTTCAAATAAAACTAACAAAGAAAATTATGAAAGTGATAACCAAATGAATAAGAGTTGCAAAACAATATAATTATTCTAAAAACTAACTAAAAACAAATTAGATTTAATATTATTAATGAAGAGATTGTGGTCTTACATCTTATCACTATGAGCAAAAAAAAAGACAGTATTATGAATAAATAAAAGTTGTAAGCTGATTTCCTTTTAATGCTTTCACCTTAGTCAAGAAAGATTAATATTTTTTGGCCCTGAAAAGGACCTTTTTTATGTAGTGAAAACATCAGGAAGTCAAATTCAACAGGCATTGATGTATCAGAGAATTCTATTAAACATTTTTTAAAAAATGATTCAACTTTATTCCACAATATATACAGACACATACATAAAATCATAAATATATGCATTGTAAATACAATATATTGCCCTTCTGAACATTACAA
>BGPR01009333.1:0-19683 GCA_013235015.1 Araneus ventricosus | reverse complement strand
ACAATGCATATATTCATGATTTTATGTATGTGTTTGTATATATCGTGGAATAGAGTTGAATCATTTTTTTAAAAAATGTTTAAGAGAATTCTCTGATATATCAATGCCTGTTGAATTTGACTTCCTGATGCTTTCACTACATAAAAAACGGTCCTTTTCAGGGCCAAAAAATTTTTATCTTTCTTGACTAAGGTGAAAGCATTGAAAGGAAATCAGCTTACGACTTTTATTTATTCATAATACTGTCTTTTTTTTATGTTCATAGTGATAAGATGTAAAACCACAATCTCTTTATTAATAATATTAAATCTAATTTGTTTTCAGAATAATTATATTGTTTTGCAACTTTTATTCATTTGGTTATCACTTTCATAATTTTCTTCGTTAGTTTTATTTGAAGAAAAATATCTTTTTGAGTCTAAAATATTTTATTCTGTGCTGATTTCAATTAATGCATGTAGTACCAGAAGCAAAATAAAGCTGATTCGTATATATATACATATGATATATTTTTATTGAATGATTTAATTACATTAATTTGATAAATCCTGTGCTCCATAATATGTACCTAATCCAGTACAATTCTATAATCAATATTCTAGTATGATACCTGTTTGATACTGGTTCTGGTTTCATACTGGAACCGGTATCGTACCAGATCCAGTATCATACTGGATCCAGCATCATACCGGTTTATGAAACACCGGTTCCGGTATGATACTTGATCCGGTATGATACCGGTTCCGGTATGATACTGGATCCGGTATGATACCGGTTTATAAAACACCGGTTCCGGTATGATACTGGATCCGGTATGATACCGTTTTATGAAACACCGATTCCGGTATGATACCGGAACCGGTGTTTCATAAGCCGGTATATTTTTTTTATACCGGAATTTTTTTTTCCAATAGGGACGAGACTGCGATATCAATAATATCATCATTTTTTAAGATTGTCATAATACTTTTGACAAATAATTTTGCGAGACACTTGAAGAATGTAATCTTTGTAAGTCTGCTTCTCATACAATTTATGTAAACATTTTGAAATTATTTTTCATCCTTTGCTTGAATGCCATTAGCCATGGAATAAACTTCGAATGCTGAGTGGCCTTTCCCAGTTTCTAGAAAAGCTTCAAAAAGCGTTTTATTTGCTTCAAAGCATTTGTCCACATTATCACGAGGGCTGTAAAATATGGAATTAAATATTTTCTCACTGTTTTGGCAATTTAGTTCAATTTTTGATGAAAAGCCATAAGTAGCATTAGAAGTAACACCCAAAGAACACATATTGCATTCATCACATTTTGTGTTGGAAAGAAGGGAAGACCACATATTGTTATTCATAATGATATATGAATTTTTTTCAATGGCATTGATTGTTGGTAGAAGGCAACACTTTCAATTTTGTGGCACTAACATTTATAGATTTTTCTCTTCGCCACTTTCACTGCTTACACAGCTCTCAACACACACTGAAATAGCAGAATTCTCTACTTTATTTTTCTCCCATCCCTGCTTATGTTGAAAGCACACATGCGCTTTCGTTTCAGTTTACAATAACGTCTACTAACAGTATCCATTATTTAAAATACACACAAAGTATAAAGTATTATAACTTCCCAAGGTTTTGCAGCAAAAAAAAAATAACTCCAGGAGATACCAGAAAGAAGCCAGTAGACAGAGACGATGATAGCAAATAATAACGTGACAACTCGTAAAATACGAGGTAGAAGTGTAAACAAACACGGCAAACAGCAGTTAGCAATTACAGTTAAAATCCTCAAAAGCTAAAAAGTAAGAATATTAATTCTAAAATAAAATAAAATATAAAACAAATCGTATTTCCTCTTTTGTCACATCAGGGTGGGTCGAAAAAATGAATATTTTTTTCGGAACGCTTTAGTGCGGAAAGGTTGCCTATTGTAATAAGAAGAAAAACAGCATAAAAAATGTAAATCGATTAACATCTTCCTTTCGCGCATCGTACTTAACCCGGAAAAGCCTGAATTAATTATTTTTTCAAATATCAGTTTCTTTATAGTATATTGTTAATAGGATGCTATTTATGTAGGAAAAGCCTTTTTTGTTGTAAAATTTCAATAATATTGTCAAAAATGCATGAATGAAAAATATTTGCACTATAACGAAGGAAATTGCGTTATTTTAAACCTTTATTTATGGCACCATATGGTACCGCTAGTCTTTCAAGGGTTAAAGTTAATAAAAAATTGCAAAAATCGCGCCTTTTTTAGAATTTTTTAAGTTAGTTAAAACTTTTAAAATAAACACGTTTTAGTTTTTATGCTTGTTTTATGATTTAAATAACCTAAATAAATTAAATTCTCATCAATAATCTAATTTTTTCCGTTCGCGCAACGTCTTAGAAAAAACATAAATTTACCAATATTTCGCAATTTTCATTGTGCAACAAAACGAACCTGAACTCACTTGAATTAAATTGAACTGGTTTGAACTGGTATTCAGGGCTTTAGCATTACCATCCTGTTGGAAGAAGACTTTCGGACTTTTTTCTCTTTCGGCTGGAGTTATTAACCGTGCAACTGGGGCGGATGAAATGCAGGCCTGTTTAAATTCTTCTTACTTATAGAATGACATTCAAAGTCTTGGACTAACAACAAACATGCGAGTTCGTCTCAACGGTGATCCCTCTGCCCAGCAATTTGCAGATAACCTACCTAAACTAAGGAATGATGCCATTACTCTGAATAACCAAGATGGATGCATAGCGATGCAAAGCATTGGAAGGATTGTCAAAACTCAGCAAGAGCTGAAGGAAGGCGTGTTTCCAAATGTGGCACAGTACTTTATTGTCTACTCATGGCTGTGCCAAAGGGTAATTCTTTTCCCAAGAAACGAAGATGTCAGCGTCAAGAATAAGCAACTTTTACAAGAATTGCCTGGTAGTGTTCACGTTTACAAGTCTATTGACACTAAATGTCGCATCAACGACGCTTTTAACTACAAGATAGAGT
Organism: Araneus ventricosus; assembly: GCA_013235015.1. Taxonomy (NCBI): domain Eukaryota; kingdom Metazoa; phylum Arthropoda; class Arachnida; order Araneae; family Araneidae; genus Araneus; species Araneus ventricosus. Next base: position 16,685 of record BGPR01009333.1, on the reverse strand, counting down.
TTCTGAACACATTGGTGCCACCTGGAGTACCTTCAAATACATTACAGCTAAGGATTGGGGCACCAATAATTCTGCTGAGGAACCTTTATCCACCTTCACTTTGCAATGGAACAAGACTCCGTATTAAGAAACTGATGACGAATATTATTGAAGCCCCAATTATTACTGGATATGCCGCAGGTGAGAACGTTTTCATTCCTAAAATCTCTATTATCCCTTAGGATTTCCCATTCCAATTTAAACGCTCTCAGATCCCCGTTCGTTTAAGTTTTGCCATGAACATCAACAAAGCACAAGGACAATTCTTAAAAGTTGTAGGACTTCTCAAGCCCTGTTTCTCTCATGGTCAACTGTATGTGTATTGTTGAAGAGTTGGAACAGGCCCACTATCTGTACATTCTAGCTACAAACTGAAGAACAGCGAATATTGTATTGCTGTGTAACGAAACATTTCAAGCAAGGGAAGATAACATCTGTACTGTGATTCCTTAAAAAATATTTTTCTCTTTCAATGTTTTCAAGATCCATTAGGAGGATGGAATGAGGCGACATGCCCGTGTCATGTCTTATGGTGGTGGGACTCATTTTTAAAATTAATTTTTCCTCTTTCAAGCTTTCAGGTTCTGAGAACACACATAATAATAATATACAATAAAGACAAATTATTGCAGTCTGAGTTCTATTCATGTTTTCTCATGGAGTTTTTATATGGATAAATTTTACTTAATCAAAGAAAAAAATATTGAGCTTTTTTTCAAACAAATTCACAAAAAAGGGGCTAGGCACCTAATCAAAACATATTAGATTTTTTCCACATACTTTTTCTTCGAGAAATTTCCAAAATAAAAAAAAATTAATAAGAAGGCAAAGTGATTAACCAATTTTTCGCTTACGGGCCAAAATTTCAGAAAATTTTTCTTCTGAAGGTCTTATGCATTATGTTTGTTTGAACTGCTATGATTAACAATGTAAAGTATCATGTATCTGTTTCAGTGTTTTACCTATATAGCACCACATTTGGACAGCAGGTTGAAAAGAACTAAGAATTGTTCCTTTTTTTCACATTGTGCTTTGCTTTCTTATGTCTCAACAAAGGCATCAAGGTATGCTCTACAAACAAAGCAAACTCTTTAACAATAGAGTAATAACAATAGTAAAGGGAGGGAGCTTGAACAATATTATACAGACCCTTTTTTCCTTGACCCATATGAAGGATTTCAGCATTACAACTCACATGACATGACACCACCCCACACCCCTGGTGCCTATAACCTCAAGGGTTATCTAACCAGTTGGGTGGGTGCAGGGTGAATGAGTACAACAATTTCCACCACAGGGCCCTGGGAGCCCACGAGAATGCCATACTCCGAACAACTTTAAATTCTCCCCTCCCCCAAGATTTAAACTTATGAAAAAAACCGAAAACCTAAATTGGAGAAATTACTGAATCAGAACAAATATATGCCTTTTCTGGGCAACACACTCTTAAAAGGTTTGACATTTACAGACAGAAATGATAAAAAAAACATTTAAACAACAGAACTTCATTAAATATAAAACATGAAGGAAACACACAAAACAGTTTAGAAAATATGCACAACTAAACACAAATATCAGAAAAAAACTGTTCTGAATAAAAAATGAACAAAGAAATAATAAAATAATAATAATATTAATTCTGACACAAAATGTTTGTACTGTTGGTATTATGGCAGTTGATCGCACTTGTTCCTAAAAATTCACGTCCTTCCGTACTTATAATATATGCATATTTAAAATTTTAGTGGAGATCTTCAGCTTTATCTATCATTTTCCTAGAATGTAAAGAACTTCAACTGGAATTTACTTCAATGCATAGCTTTAATTTTTAATTAATATAAAATTCAAAAATAAAAACTAATTTGTACAACTTTCTAATAAAAATTTCATTCATATAATTGAATCGTTATAACTAATAAGTTGGGCGAACCGGAAGGAGGCCGAAGGCGGCTAGATCAAAATAAAAAAAAATTAAATCAAAAGAATTTGGCAAAATATCATCGCTTAAGAAGCAACACCACCTATCAGACAGAATTTTTTGAAATTTCAGAGAGGAACATTCAAATGAATTTTTCGTAACCATTGAAGCATATTTTTGAAGTTTCTTAATATCTGCTATGAACATGAGACCACATGTTCTAACAGACGTGAAAAAAAATTTAGAAATATTCGTTATTGGCTGAGAAAAATTCTTTTGAATGTTCCTCTTTGAAATTAAAAAAAAATTATATAGGTGGTGTCGCTTCTTAAGCGACGATATAATGAAGATAGAAGGAATGTGTAATCTGCTAAAAATGGACAGACTTCATATTTTTCATTTGTTTGAATTCGCTAATGAGAGAGAAAAATAATAATAGCGAATAAAAACAATATACGAGTATTCGAAATTTTTTCAGCCGGGTTAGTGAGTTAATATTTTTTAAAGATGAATAAATTTTCTAATCAATTTTTATTATTTCTCACAAAGTGAATAAACAAGAAAGAAAGCAGTCCTTTCTGGAAAAGTAGCTTGTGAAGTTTCACAGTTATATAAAATGTGTTCTGGAGTACATTTTTAGAAATATTTCCTCATAACTTTGACTGCGTCTCATACTTGAAATCAAAGCAATTCATGTGATGTTATAGTCGCATAAGATATGTAACAGTGCATGTTCATTTAAGTTAATGACTTGGTGCACTGTTGAACTCAAAGCGAGTGAACATTTCATAATTTCATCTAACATTTATAGCGTGTTTACATAATGTATACCTTTTTCAGTAGAGAGATGTTTATTTGATAAATAGTTATCAATTATATTTAAAACTTAATTAATTACGAATTTCGTAAGAAAGCGTGCTTCAAGCTTTCATTTAACATATCTGAATATAATACCTTACAACACAGGATTATTATTAAGTAGGAAATGTGAAAATTCGGATCGAAAAATTTAATCATACATTATACACTGTGTTCTCTCATATATAAATATTTTTTCAACACACTGGTGAGGTTTAAATGCTTTAAACAACAAAAATAATTATGCGATAGATAATCTGATAAAATTTTGCCAAATACAATATAAATTCCCAAGCTCCAATTTCGAGTTGACTTATATTATGATGATTATGCACGAATTATGATAATGTAAACAGAAAACCATATTCAATTAAAGAAACAAAGTTAAATTCTGATGATAAAACATAATTCAATTTCTAAAATCCAAGCTGAAATATTGTTACCAAAAATAATGTACAAAAAAATTTAAACAGAAGAGAGAATTTCAAACAGAAATTGCAAATTTTAATTAGCTCGTCGCTCTTTATATTCAATAAGCGAAACTGAATTCCCTCTGATTTACGAGCCTTTGAGCAAATTCGTTGAAATAACTTAAAGATACACAACTCAACCGTAACTAGTAAGAATAAAATTGCTCAAGCTGCTTAAAACAGATTCTTCATGAAATTGTTTATGCGCAAACTTCTATGAAATATTTGTTGATTATAAACTGTCTAAGGTGTTAATGAATACGAAAACTTAGAATTTTGTGATGACGTTTAAATGGAAGCAATATTTCTATGTGATCCTAAACGAAATATTCTGGTTCATTTTGCTTTGATGGTTAATCGCGAATTAATGCGGTTATTCATGTGAAACTCTCATATTAAGGGGTTTTCCTGGATAAATTTAATTTAATAGACACCTAAAAAGTGATGGCGAGCATACGCACGTGGCAGAAAAAGAATGAAAATATGTTCCCTCGGTCTATCGTTCGAAAAATACCTGCTAATATTCCAGAACCAGACTTCAGACGTAATACGTAGTAAAAAGACATAAAATTAACATGTTAAAATAAATTATGTTTAAACTAAAATCATAACTAGTTTACCTATCTCGGTTGATAACAGTCTCGTGTAAAGACATTTAACAATAAAACGGTTATATTACCGTTTTAATGGCTTTCTTTATTTTCCAATTTGACGAATGATTGTTTTCTGGAAGCAATAGGTAGATTGATTCAGCTAAGTAAAGATAATAAATTTCATATTTTTTTGGGTTCTGAGAAATTTATTTTATAAATTATACGTCTTAAAACGATTTAAGTTATCGGCCTGCTTTCGAAACTCGTTTTTAATCGAAAATAATAGTTTTATTTTGTCTTATCTATGAACCTATTCCTTTGATTTCACAAAAGTATTCTTACTATGTTTCTATGATGCTCAGATAAACTTAGTAAATTTTAAAACATAAGGATTAAATTGCAAACTACACAACAAGGAAGTAATGATTAATCTTTTAATTAAAATTTTTCAATATTGAATGTTTACTTTTATTTTATATCGTTTGACGTATACGAGATATTATTTTGATATATGTTCGTTCTGATCGCATACGTTATTCTTTTAAATACAAATCAAGGTAATATTCAATCCTTGTCTTATTTGATTTACCATTTTTGCTGTAATTACACACAATAAACGCATAAACAGCGTTAATAACCTGTCCGGTGGTCCTTTTCGCTCTTGAGAAGCATCACATTCGTCAGCTAATATATGTTTTCAATTCAAATGATGATAGAAATTTGCAGATCAAACGATACTTGTTGAATGGTAGATCATAAAAAGCTCTGATTAGAAACAAGAAATCTGTAGAAAAAATGTTACGTAAACCAAAGTTTAAAATTTTAATTGCGCTTGTAGAATAGAAGGATTGATTTAGTTTAGTTATTTTAATGTCCCGTTCTGCGGCAACAAGAGGACTAATTTGAGAAACATCTCGTAATTTTTCACCTAGTTCTGATGTCGAGGACAAAATTCGAGCTGGCACTATCCTCTCCAGACTTCTGAACAACACCAGCGAGAAAAAACGTTTGGCCCCCTAAGACTACGACGTTTTTACATCTGTGACTCAGCGGTGAGATCCACACCAAAATATTTTCTATTTCATTGAAAAGATTTTCTAAATTTTGATGTGTGAAAAATTTGTTTTCAGTTTCAGATTCTGACACTAAATGCCACATTCTATTTGTGAAACATCTATAAAAGCGTCTTCCTGAAATTCTTTTTTCAGGAATATGAGCAGTTGATTTTTTTATTTATAAATCATCAACAGAACATTTTAAGTTGTCTTTGACATAATTTAATGTAAATTTAAAAAACAATTTAAAATGGCATAAACAAGTTCTTTTACTGCAATATAAAACGCAGATTTTAACACAGTATTTCATAGTTTACTTTAAACGATAATTCAGCAATTTTACTCTCAGCATTTTTCTTGTCTTTCGAAATGATCTGAAAGTTTCAGAATGATCCTAATATGGTATCAACCTCCTGTTTCAAAGTATTTTGTAAAACAATTTTTCTGAATTCTTTTTATTTGTAAGTGAATTCAATAATTTGAATTAAAGAAAAAGGGGGAAAAATTGTTTATAACAGACTGTGGTTTTATAAACGAAGATGGAAGAAAAATACTAATCGAGTTTTTTCGTGTTTATAATTAATATTACCAATGAATATTTTTAGTATTTCATATACTATCATTTTATTATGTTTAGTATTAAATCAATTATCATTTTTACATGTATGACTCATTGTACTTCACTTAGGAGGCAAGAGTTATTTATTCAACCCAAAGTATCTTTGCTAAGAAGAAGCCAATTTTAGCTTCTTTTATAAAACAATTTCCTTATTTACTTCAACGTTACTTAAGGAAATATTAATATGTACGGGAATTTCAGATCATTGAATTCATAGGATTTTTATTATAAGAAAATCTAATTGAAAACTAAATAATATAGCAATTAATGATAAACACTTACCATGATTAAAATTATTTGAAATTCTACCATTTCAAACTTAATGACTGACATGCCGAAATGTGTAAGAACTCATGTATGATATTTTGTCCCCAACATGTTTAACCTGCCCCTGCTTATGAAGTAAAGATATGGATATTTTCCAACTATAAAAATAATAAGCTCACTATCAAGTAGTATTCCAATACATATTTAAATTAAATATCAAACATTGACGAAAATAGCAACTTGAACGGGTATTTGCGAAAAAGCTTTTCTTTCTCGCGCTTGGGTCAATTGGCCACTGAAAAAACCCTTAAAAAATGGGTCAGGTTGTATTCGGCTGAGAATGCGACATATGAACTCCCCAACCAGCGGCAGAAATAACAAATCTGGCCGCTCCTATGCCGAAGCAGCCAGTATATATTTGTCGCTTGTTTAGCCTCAAAAATATACCCGTATGAATGTAGCCTAAATATGATTTAACGCTCAGCGAGATCAAGTACACGCCCGATCTTTAGTGGAATTGGTTCTCGTATCAGGAACCCACCAACTTAGAAGCCGAGACCTTGCCACTTACACACCGCGGCCCTGTAGAATAGAAGACAACACCGACAAATGAACAAAATAGGTTTTCTTCCTTCTGCTGGGTGAGATATAGCGTTAAATTAATAACAAAATAAGGATTTTTTTTTCATAAAACGCGTATCTTAAAAATGATTCGTAAGGATGAGAAATATTGTTTGCGGACAGTGGAATTAGTGTATATCGTTCACCCTCACTCTTTGTATAATGTAAATAAAAAGAACAATATATTTGCATTTAACTCGGTTGATGGAAAGTTAATTTCTAGAAAGATAAACGAGATCCTATGAAACCGTTAATGACATCTTTAAAGCAATGGTGCTACCTTTACATGAAAATAAAATCAATTTTAAATTTAATACTAACAGTTAACTCGTCTGAATAAAAACAGAAATAGAAAGCAAAAGTTGTTCTATAGATCGTTTAGAAATTAAAATGACACTTACTAATTGTTGTATTTCTGTAGAAGAAGACACAGTATGCAAATTTTTAAAATTCATATTGACAATTTCATATTATCAATTTAAATGTGATTGCAAATTTTTAAATTTAAAATTTATCGTAAACACATTCTGTACAAATTTAAACTTAAAAGATTACCTTAATTTTTTATTAAAATATACTCATTTTTCTAAAAATTAAATAAGGTGTTGGTTAGGAAATTACAGAGGCTGTTCGCAATTTCCTAGACGATTTTGTTTCGCTGTAGGAAAAAATCGTCTGTGAGGAAAAATTTATTTTTACAACAATTATATTTTTGAAAAAATAAGTTATCTTCTGCTTCCTAAAAGTTCTGTTTACATGCAAAATGGCTCTTTCAAAAAAGCAAGGGATTGACGGCTACAATTTTGCTCTTTCCAAAGAGAGTTATTCTTATTCATTTATTCGAAACACTGTGTAAGCAATGGTTTTTCGATATCTAAATCCACGATAGGTAATATTGTTAATGAGAAAGGAATAAACCTTCGAAGTCTGGCTTCAAATAGAAAATTTGTTCCACATGTGTATAAAAGGAAAAATCACAGTTCTTCAAATATTGTAACAGTGAGAACTTTAATGTTAGCAGAAAATCGTCTAAATCAAAAGTTTGTTGCAAAACAACTAAAATGCTCAATATCAACTGTAAACAAAATTATTAACACTGATTTGAATCTTAAAAAAGACAAAAAATATAATGTGCATCGTCTTTCTTGACATCAATATCGCTAAACGCTGACTAACTGCAAAATTCTTTATGATAATAAAATCCGTAGAAAATTGGAAAAATGTTGTAGCATTAGATAAAACTTGGGTCTATTTAATTGACTGCAAGAAAAAAAGATCAATTTATTTTAACCAAAGAAGAGAAAAACTCTTAAAACATGGTTCAAGGAATCTAAAGAAAGTGTTTCTAAGGGATTTATGATTTTTGCTGGTTTTTTATTTGATGACGAATTAAAAATAAGGAGAGCGGAGAAAAATATTAAGATCAACTCCACATACTACCATAAAAATATTTCATTTTCAGACTTCACATATGAAATACCATCTTTTTACCGACAATGCCACCAATTAGTAGGATTGTATGAAGGCAAATCAAACAGCCACACATCACAACTCAGTGCTAATTTCCTGAAAAAAATAAAACAAGAAATGGGTATTAAAGATGACTTTTTTATTTCTTTGAAGTAATCCCAAAATGAAGAGGGTTTCTCATTTCATATCATTGGAATTAAGGTATTTAAAATATTACAAAATATACATAAAAGCATTAAAATATTTTTAAATATACAAATAATAAAAAATCAACTTTATTTAATCTTAATTTGTCTTCATTTTAAATTTGAAAAATATTTCATTTACAACTAAAAGTGAAATGTTTTTAAAATTTTGGTATTCGGCCATTCGGTCAAATCACTATTCGTTACATCCCTAGTTGTATCCCTTAATAAATAAATTAAGAATACTGTGACATCGTCACTCAGCCAGAGGCGAAATTTCTCCGACCCACCCTAAGACGGGAGACAGAAAAAGAGGGATGGAGAAGAGAGGGAATTGTACGAAGGAGTTCAACGACCAGGCCAGAGAGCCGGATGAGACCGAGGGAGGTGGACGCTGAGTGTGAACGTGCGACCGAAAAGAAAAAGACATGAAGTTTGAAGAATCCCTGTGTAAATATTAGTAACATGTATATAATTATATTAGCAAAGAATATGTAAATAAATTAATTGTACATAATCCCATTGGTCTTTCTGACTGGGATTAGCCCACCAGGAAACACTACACTAAGCTGTTTGGCTCACTACGTCACAACACTATTTAAGGCAGTCCAGAAATATATTTCTAGGATTGCAAGAAAATAATTTTGAGAATCTGCTTTAGTTTTGAGAATCTGCTTCTTATTTTTAATACTTTGTATTAAAAAGTATCTAACACAGTCAGGTAAATAAAGCACCCATAATTTGTAGAAACCCTATTTGTGACCAGTGATGTAAAATGCCTGGATATTTATTTTTAAGGGTAAATACCCAGGGTAGGTATTTACACGGATAAATACCATTTCTCTGGGTATTTATTTTTCAATTAACTCTATTCATATACCTAAATTTAAAAAAGTGTGAATTTGGTTTTAAAATTATAAACAGCTGATAATGGAAGCTAAAATGAAAAATACAATTGTTCATAATTCTTTTTGGATTAATCAGTCAAAGAACCAAACATTTCTGATAAAAAGTTAGCAGATGTTTCAGATCTAACAGTTTTAAAAATTATAGTGAATGTGTTGAATAGCAGTTATTGCTTAAACTGTTATATTATTTGAAGATTTACTCTGAATTGAAGAATTGCATCTTTTTCAAAAACTCTTTTTTTTATCCAAAAAGATATTTGAAATTTTTTTTCACGTTTTTCTCCAATCTGGTTACATTAGAATGTTTGTACTCAACATTACAGTTTTACTTATGTTCCAAGCAAGTACTTTTTTTCTTTCCCATATTTTCTCTTTACAGCATAAAATTTACCATAATATTAATACATATGACGTGAGTAAATAACTCTTCATTAAATCAAAACAAGAATGGTTGACTTGTAGAATGGAATTGAGAGAAAATTAAGAATCAGAAATTTCACGGGCCCTATCTCATAAACAGTTTTCAAAATTATTATTCCATTAATTTGCTTCAAACGCGAAAAAATAAATTATTCTCCGATCCCGTTTAATTTCTGGAATATTTTATTCTGAAAAATTTGGTTTAAATTTTTTTTTAAAAATTTGGTGAGAACTTTAATTTTAAAATATTATACCTTATGTTATATATATATAAATTTTAATGTTTCATTTTGAATTACCATTCGCAAGTAATTTTTATGCAAAGTACAAAGTTTTTAGTTATTTTTAAATTTTATGTTTCATTTTAATTCATACTTCACAAATACATTTTTTTTGCAAAATACCCAGTTTTGGGATATTTATGAATTTTGTTTCATTTTAAATCACCATTCGTAAATAATTTTATTTGCATTCCCCCTCCCTCTTTTTTAGAATATTTATAAATTTTATGTTTCATTGTAGTTAGTTGAGTTAAAGTTATTTGAGAATCACCATTCTCAAATAACTTTTTTTTCAAAATACCCATTTTTGGGTATTTACCCAGGCTTTGGGTAAATACACAAAAAATATTTACCTACACACTGTGTATTAACCCACCTCACATCACTATTTGTGACTTATTTTCAGAATTTACTTATTTGTAATCTGCATAATTTCCAGATTTTAAAACTTAATTACACAAATGGGAGTGAAAGTTCCGCAATCTATTGAATATAGATTTATATTTTTTATATATATTTAACTATAACAATTATGTAATATATTTTTAAAAAAACAAACTATTAGTTAATGAAAATAAAATATTAATTATTATCTGCACAGCAAAAAAAATCTGTGGCGTAACCAAACAAAATGTGCATCGAATGATTTTATGATCGAATATTAATGAACGCAACATCTCAAATAGCTAGTCTGATTGGTTTCAGCTGTTTAAATAAGGAACCGACTAAGCCAAGAGAAGAAAAAAAATATAGAAAGAAAAATGCAACTTATATAGATGTCATAGTTTCAGATTGATTTATTTAAAATAACATTTTTAAATATAAATCATATTTAATGAAAATCATCAACGTTTTCTTAATATTTGTTCCACTCGATCCGCAAAACCGCACTTTGTACATCGTTTTGAATGAAAGGATTCAAGCTCACAGCTGAGTCGATTTCTGAATTTTTAATCCTCCTCCTCTGGGGCCGGATTAAGTCCTGTTGGCGCCTATGGACAATGCAAGTTTAGAAGGCCCCCTCCCCATTCACAACTTCCAAAACCAGATATTTTCAATGATTTTTATTTAATCTTTTTGTAAGTAGTTTCTTAGTAAAAATATTATAATAAACTGAAATAGCCAAACAGTCAGTTGCAGGTCACTTTCAAGTAAATTGATTTTAGTATCTTGTGTGCAAAAAGAAAAAAAAATTTAAACGTAATTTTAAATAAAATGATTTAAAAAACTAAAAACTGTACCATAATCTAAATACCTTAATACAAAGTTCATAAGAGCTGATGATTTGTGAATCAATCAGCCAACTGCAAAAAAAAGATGACATTGATCTATATGTTAATTTGGAAACATGAAAAAAATCCCTAACATCAATATTCTTAAATTTAAACGATGCTTGGTTAGAATAAGCTCTTCTAATTAAACAAAAAAAATTAAATTAAATTACCGGTATTAATTTTAGGGTAATTAAAATTAAATTTGCCTAAACATTATGAAATGAAAATCAGAAAACTAAATGAAATTCAAAATTTCATTGTTTCCATTCCAGATGTATCATAATTTTTAGATTAGATAGCTTTAAGTAATGGAATTTAAATTTAGTAGTAAAATCTTAATATAAAAAAGTCATTGTTGGTAAGTATATGGGTACTGTGGATATCTCCTCCTAAACCATCGGACCGATTTCAACCAAATTTTTTCACACTTATTATTTAAGACAAGAGGAAGACACCTGTAAACTTTACAAAGTACAGAAGTTAATTAAACAGTCAATTAATTCGAAATTCACCGAAACCATTTTTTTCAGCAGTAACTTCGGAACAAATTATCCCACAAAAAACAATTTTATGCCATCTTGAAGTTCAAAATTTTACCTTTTCAATGATACCAATTTTATATCTGTGACATTTATCCTTCAATTTTTATCAGTTATTAAAGTTATGATACCAGTCCAATCTAAATGCCAACGGTCCCAATTCGTCGACTCTCCCTTATATATAATTTCATTTAATAGGAATTGACACAATAAAGATGAAATAATCTTTTCGGTGTTTGGAAGTATTGTTTTCACATACTAAAAATATATGTTTAACTAATTGTCAGGAAACTTTCTTATGTTTCAAAATGTTCAGGAACGAAATTTGAAGCAAATTTAAGCAGTAATTTGGATTTCTATAGTGAACAAACTATTTCTGAATTTCATTTTTAATGATATAAAAAAGTTTATTGTTAATTCTAAAAACATTTTGTTATTGTTCAGCACAAAAGACTAAAGGAAAGCAAGGATTTTATTAGAGTTTTCCTTCGAATTTCTCAAGAAATTATCGAAGTCATTATGTAAAAAGCTTTCTTTTGGAATGGGGGTGGGATGCATTTATGATTTTTTAAACATACCTTAATAACACCATGTAAGGATTTTGGGCTTTTTTCAGCTACCTTTGTGCTGTTTTAAATGTAATCTTTAAAATTTGGTGTATTTCATCTTCATTGTTCTTTTAAAGGCTTAAGGCTATTAGAAAATTGATAGATTAATCGAATAACGGAGCAATTTTACTTTTCTTTATAGAAATATTAGTATGCCAAAATCAGATTTAATTGTATGAAATACTGCGTTTTATTAGATTAACGTTCACTTTTGAAGCCATGAAAGATTCACTAAGAGCATTATTATAATTTTACGTCAAGAATTCTGAGCTAACCCCCCTAAAAAACTGAAATCTTTTAAATGAATTACACCTTTTACAGGTAAATGAAATCCAATGATAGGTATTCAAATTATAAAAACTAAATCCCCTGGTTTCAATATCAACAAAAAATATGCTAAACTGTTATGCTGCATCAGATATAATCAGATTTTCTTAGAAAGGTTTTCTGTTTTAAATCTTCAAAAATCCCCATGTTTTAAAATAGTTGTAAGATATATTTGAGTTCTCCTTCATTGATACAGATTTTGTAAGGATGGAAGAGTATTTTCTTTATTACTATAACAAATATGAGACGAAAAGTGAAGCCATTAAATCGAAAACAAAGATAAAATTACTCTTAGTTCTCTCTAAAATAGGTTCGATGCACGAAATTTTGGTATATGCATTAAATTATCTTAAATCAAACCTAAAAATTCCAGATACTATTGTCTAGATATTCCTCATAATTATAAATAGCTTTTAAATTAATTAAGAAAACTTCTTCATCAAATATTTTAAATGCGAAGATAAGGCGCAATTATTGAGTTATTTACTTTTTAAAAATAAATCCGGATTCTTAATCAGAAGATTCTGAAATATCACAAGCCTAAGTTTTAAAATGTGCTGTGTGTAACAACTTCTGACTGAATCAACATAAATAAAAGTCATTTCTCAATAGTTATATTTGGCATAAATATCTTATTTTTAATATCTGATTAATTCTCGGAAACTTTTTGCAATAATTGTTTCACTGATCTCTGAGAAATTCTAATGAATTAATTACGGATTTAACGAATATTCGGCTAGTATTCTGTATTCGTCCCTTTTGTCGAATATTCGGTTGACCGAATATTAAACGGAAATTCGACCGAATAAATTCAGTGTAATAATTTTTGTTAAAATGCGCTTTCAAATGTCTTTAATAAAGAATATCGCAGAATTACTATTCAATACATTTATTGAGAAATCTCCTAACATTTATCCAATTTTACGATGCCTTGTATATAAGCGTCTGCGGTACCTATTGTCAAGGTGATATGGGGCTGGTCAAATGGGACAAAAGGGACCCCTTGAATGCCTGTCACTTTTATCTTGATGAATGACTGTTGAACACATTCCTTTGGGGGAAAAAACCATTTGAGGTTTTTCAAAACCGGAAACAGGTCCACGTAAATTAGGATGCTTGTAGCATAATCACAAGGCGTCTCTAGGGATTAAAATACTTTCATGTCTAATATTTACTATTACTTTTGTGTAGAAAATTATAATACACAAAATTCTTCTATCGACTGAAATGATTTTTAAAATTAAAATGAGAATATCAATTGACCTGGATGATTTTTAAAACTGCTGATAGCTAATTTTCTCCATAAGTGAAATACCATATAATAGTTATGCCATATCTCCATAGTTAGTACTTATGTCTGTTATGTTCTCCATAGTTAGTACTTATGTTTGTTAAGTTCTCCATAGTTAGTACTTATGTCTGTTACGTAAGTACTTCAGATTTTGTTCAAAAATATTGAAGTATAAGAAAGGCAAAGGTTTTAACGCACGTGACGACAATTAATTAAATAGTTCATTTTTTATTAATAAAAAGCGTTGAAATAAACCTGATCAATAATTGTTCCTGATATAAATTCTGCATCATCTGCTTTTAAACTCTTCCTTTAATGTTCCTCCAGAATTCTGTTAACATGCTTTAGAAACAATTCTTTGTATGTATTCTTGTTCTTTAACAATAATATATATATATATATATATATATATATATATATATATCTCATATATAATAATGATAATGATATTATTGTGTGTAGGCAACAAATTGAACAACAATGATATTTGTGCCACTGAAAAGCGATTTTTTTAAATTTTAATACGGTGTAAAAATAGTTTTAATGAGATATTCTGAAAGAAATCGCGGTAAAACGCCAAAATCTTGCTTAATTTTTAATTAATTAAAATTTTAGTTCGCTTTTGAGTTTCTAAAAACTGACAGTGATCTTTATATTCTTATATAAAATATTATTTATTCTTATATAAAATATTTACAAAATAAACAGAAATATAAGAAAATAAAGGTAGATCAGTTCAAAGTCTCACCTTTGCCTAGCAACAGAGTATCTATAAATTTGATTTTTTTTCAAAATCGTCTGCATTTATTCAATTACTTTTTAATTAAATTTCGAAAAATGAATACATTTCGAGGACAAATTTCACTGATTGGTATCATTGAAATGGTAAAATTTTGAACTTTAAGATGGTATAAAATTATTTTTTGTGGGATAATTTGTTCCGAAGTTACTGCAGAAAAAACGGTTTCGGTTAATTTCTAATTAATTGACTGTTTAATTAACTTTTGTACTTTGCAAAGTTAACAGGTGTCTTTCTCTTGTCTTAAATAATAAGTGTGCAGAATTCGGTTGAAATCGGTCCGGTGGTTTAGGAGGAGATGTGGAACATACATAACCAAAATGACTTTTATTTATATTAACATTTCTTCCAAAAAAATAGAGGGGGGGGGGATTTTGCCTATTTTATTTTAAACTCTACAAATATAGCATTATTTTTAGTAGGAATACATTGTAGAGGTTTTTTTTACTCTTGTAGATTAATAATTGAAAATAAATTTTTCACTGAATGGTATACTATCCCTTTGAACGGCTCAAAAATTTCAGCTGAATGCTTTGAAAACGTCTCCTGTGTAGCTAAATGGTGAACGCAAATTTGTCGAAAAATAACTCATGGGCTGTTTGAAAACCGGCCAGGGTAAGTTTTCCTTCCCCCGTCCTAATGTTCAGGAGAACAGCAGGGGTTAATCTTCCCCACTGTCCCGTCCGAACAAGAGGGGCAGGGCCATTCAAAGTCATAAATCAGTCTGGTTAGAGTAATTGCTATCTTGTGGCTTTTCAACTAAGAACTCTCCGATTTGAAAACGGTTCGCTTTCAGTCTGAAGCTTTTAGAGAGTGTAGAATTTTTTCATATTCCTATTTTCAAAAAGTATAGAGAAAATTTGTTTCATAAATGATTTCGATAAATATCACTCATCTAAATGCATTTCGAAAACAATCATTCTTTCTGCTTTCAATCAAAGAATTTTACTACAGTTTCTTTTTCTTTTTTTTTAGTATTAAACTTTTACTAACAGATTTAGTATATTCCTCTGATTAAAATATATTATAATTTTTTAAAATTTTATTACTTAATAATACGATAGTAATACAAATTCTGCATTCAATTAGAGAATGTAAAATGAATTTGTTGTCCCCAATAATTAAATAAAAAGTTTGTATAATTGTCTGTTTCAAGAAGATTCGTGTTTTTGATTTCATTTTTAAACTTTTAAAATATTGAGAAAACAGCCTTTTGCCAATGGTAGATAAAACACCATATATTACATTTGAAAGAAAAAAAAATCTTCCGAAATAATCAAGGAATATGCGAAATAAGATTTTTAAACTAAATTTAACACTAAAATAAGAAAATATGTTAAAAATTCCGAGTACATACGCAACTAGTTTTTGATCAAAATTAATATATTCTTTTTTAATGTTTAAATATTTCCAGTATCAGTTTCTTATTTTATTTATAGACTTGGTGCGAATTTCAGTAAAATTAGTTGATATATCTGTTGCTACTCGAGACCCAAAACATTTTCGAAAGTCCATTTAGCATTCATAGCAATCGAAACACAAATTTTTATTGATGAAATAATATATGAAGACAAATATTTGTGATTGTCCCCAAATTACAAAATGCTTCAAATCGTTTACAACGTTCATAATTGATTTTGCTTGCTGAGCAAAATACTTACGTGCATTTTTGAAAAAATAGAACGTTTTGGCGGGAGCATATAAAGGTTTTTTTAATCACAAATTTTTTGCTCCGCATATTTTTTGTTTATCCCTTTCAGGAGTGACGGTTTCGCTTCTAAAAAACGATTTTAAGAATTTATTTTCATAGGCAACCTCTCGCTTTTTGGTGATTCAATTTTCCAAACTAGTTTTCTAATGTCCAATAAAATACAGTTAATTTGGGTGGGAATTGCAAATTTCTTTTCTCATGGATTTATACGCGAATAAACTTTTCTTTCTCAAAGAAAAAAGATTTGCCTCCTTTTCAATCAACTTCACAAAAATAAGACTGTGCATCCAGTTAAAGCTTAGTAAAACGTTTTCCTGCTTACTGTTTTTCTCCCAAAATTGGGAAAATAAAAGACATAAGAGGGGAAGTTTGTTAGTTATTTCATTTTATTCAACTTGTTTCATTGTTTAACCACCGCGTGCTTAGAGCCAA
>BGPR01009332.1:15115-53620 GCA_013235015.1 Araneus ventricosus | reverse complement strand
AAACCGACTTTGGTAGAAATGACAGAATGTTATTATTTATGTTTGTATTGAATTGTTTTCTCAATATCTAAAGAAGGAAATGGGAGTATCAATCATCTTTGTTTAACCCTTTAACGGGTTACCAAAAACAGTGGCGCAGCAGTTATTTTCGCCCTTTCTGTCATCATCAGTGGCTCAGCTCGTCTAAACGGTGTCCAGATCATGTTATCTTTTTTTGGCTCCTCATCTTATTTGACCTTAAAATGACAAAAACACATTAACTTTTTGTCACCACGGCTACTGTCGTAGCGAAAGTAAGTGGGGCCTAGAAAATGGAGATTCTTTTAAATCCCAGTCGTCATCGCAGCCTAACAAGCGTAAATATTATCAAGGGTATATTGTTATTTATTACGTCTCCTCTTTATATTTTTCATCAGTAGGTTTTGTCTATAAGGCACCCTATAAAACTGGTGCCCGGGACATCTATACACCTTGCCCTTCGGTGACGCTACTGACCAAAACCTCGCCCTCACTGGGGTTTGTACGGGCCATCGATATTTTCACTTTTCCTTTTTGGTTTACCCATATTTTTAATTCTCGAAACAACATTATCAATTTTTTTCAACAGATGGCGTAGCTTATGCATGCCACTGAAGTGCTTTCTATCCGGGTCTTTCGTTGAAGTGACTTTATTTCTGCCGGAAGCAGGATTTCATGCAGCAAAATGCACAAGTTTTTTTACCATTACTGGGCCATTAAAAATTGACCATTTAAGGGGTTAAGCTGTAATAAATTTTTGCAAGAACAGTCTTGATTTCTTGGAAATCACATTCCAAAAAAATATAAGTAGAAATGTGTAAATTTAATATTTTGGCAAATATTTTTCGATCATTACCTAGCTCAATTGTGTACTTTCGTCTCAATGAATACTATCTCCCAATAATTTAAAATAAATCACTTTTTTAAATTGCCGAGCAAAAATGCTGGATTAAAATGCAGATCAAATATAGAAACAGTAACTACATTTATTCAAAATTTCTAGCAATATTGGGAGAACCCTGGGTTAGAACCGGCGACCACACGGTTTTCAAGCATATACTAAATTACAAGTTGCTTTTAACAGTAGTATAACAGATGCAACAGAGAATTTTAATCCGCCTAGTCAAATAGTCCTGAAAGGATCCGAATGTATTATTTCGAAAATAACAAATATATTTGAACACTCAATCTAGTTTTAAATACCAATATTCGACATTTTCTGAAATAAATATATATTTTCATACCAAAAGTAATCTTATTTAATAGAGTGTTTTCTTTTATTTGACTTTAATGTCACTCCAGGAGAGACAGCATGGAAATCTTTTGTGTATGAAACTTTTCACAAGACTTTTAGCAAAAATATCACGAGTCATGCACTCCTTTTTTGGCACACTGCATTGCGTTTTATCGGCGCATGCATAGGTACTCAGTTCCCGAAGCCCTAGCACTCAGTTGCCCCTACTCAATTTCGAATACAGGGCAATTTGACATTGCCTACAATATTTTTATACTGAACAAAAAATAAGACATTTAATAGAAATTAAATTAAATGGTTTAATCTTCAAAGTGAACTAGTTATTTAGAAGGAACTCTACCTATTGCAATGGTTCTCATGACACGTCTTCCGGAAAATTTCTGCAGATCTTCACCGATCATGACACCTATAACCCAAATCCACTTTTTTTGTTTTTGCCCATGTTATCTTCTGAATACGATAACAAGAGTAATTTTTATTTGATTTTAATCAGCGTGGATATGTTGTAAGAATAGTAAAAATCTTGCCCGAGTTCTTATATGGGCTACCCAGCTCAAAGTCGGTGAAAATGATAGGAGGTTAAAGTTTTCATTTCCCAATAATTCCTTTAAAATTGAAAATAGAAAAAGAATTCAAATTAGGCGAATTAATGTCTTATCATGAGGAACAATTTTTGTTCTGAAAGATGCAATTGCTTTGAAGTAATGAGCAGAAAAGCAATTTTCAATTCCCCCGACTTATCATTTTCCCCATAACTCAGTTACGTTTGATAATGACAAGAAAATATTAATGGGGTGAATTATCGTCTTATCACAACGAACAATTTATATATTGAAATCTTTTTAACAGCTGCAATTGCTTAGAAGTTATGAACTGAAAAATGATTTTCTTTTCCCTCCCTCCGCCAACTTATCCTTTTACCATAACTGCCTTACGATTGAAGATAGAAATAAAAATTCCAAATAGGCGAATTATCATGTTATCGCAAAGAACAGCTTTTATGTTGCGATCGTTTTGATAGTTGCAATTGATTAGAAAATATGAGCCGAAAAGTGAATTTCAATCCGCCTCCTTCCCGTTTACGTTGCATTACAGTACGTTATAACAGTGACATCTTGTTGAAATGCTCCCATCACTCGCATTCGCTTCCACTTTTTAAACAGTATATACTGGCTGATATACCCGACATTGCTGCTGATTAAAATTGTTTCATGTATAATATTTTTAATGTAAAAACTGTTATTATATAAAAATTATGTACACAAAATCCATTTCTGATTTGAAACGTTTTTTTATTTATACTGAAATACCAATTGAACCGGCGATTTTTAAAACAGCCGATATAGCTAATTTTCTCTAAAAATTAGTCATTATTTGTTACATAGTTGCTACAAATTTTGTTAGCAATTACTGAAGTATAAGAAAGGTTTTAATAAATATTTTGAAACAATTAAATTAAATAATTTATTTTTCAATTATTAAAAGCATGGAAATAAATTGAATCAATAGTTAGCCCTGATATAAATTGTTAATTCGCTAATTTTAAAATTTTTTCTTAGCGTTCTTCCAGAATTCTATTAATGTATTCTCATATTTGTATTTTTGCAAAAACCGCTATCCGTAAATTTGATATTATTTAAATTAATCCAATCATAGCAATGTATTTTCGCATTTGTAACTTGCAAGTTTTGATAATTCAAGGATATCAAGTGATCAAACTAATTTGTAACCAGCCAAGATATAAAAATCTGAGCTATAAATTAAAACAGCCGTAATGTTTTTTTTTTGAATATGCAATGAAGAGATACTAAGAATTTAAAACTAATATATTTATATTTAAAAAGTGGTATAAAATTAATAAACACGACTGAGTATTTGATCTAAATCACTGTAATCTGAAATGTCTCAACTTAATTTCAAATCATTTGCAGTTTTCGTTACTAATAATTCTGCATTTAGGTTAATCCGTTTTATTTAATATTTTGTGTTATTTTGGGTAGTTGTTCATGATAATTTCTCAATAAAATAGCTTTTGATAATCGTTGGAAGAAAAATAGATACATCATCAGAAAGAATAAACAGATTTCTTTCTAATGAGATTTGTTTCGAAAGTCTAACGTTATTTCCTTAATTTTAAGAAACGTTTTAAAAATAGTCAGTTTTCTTCCCAAAATTGTAATCTAAGAACTAATATCCCTCCATCCAACGTTCTAATTTTGTTATCACTTTCAAATTTTATAAGGTCGTAAATTGAACATGTTTCTTGAATATAAACTGACAAGGGTTAAAATATCATATATCTTTGAATTTTAATTAATATCTCCCGTGATGAGCTAAAAGATTTAAGACTTAATTTTGAAGATTTTAATTTATATATATAAATAGTTAAATGTTTACATATTTAAGTTTTATAAAATAGAGCGGTGAAATGATTATATTTAGTAATGAAAACGTTTTCGAAATATATGGCAGCACTTTAAATACATCGTTTTACAGCGAAAATAGAAAATTGAATGTAACTTCAAAACTTCTCGGACGAGTATGCTGAAATTTTGCATAGGCTTGTCAAATAGCCATCTGCTTTGTTTATTGTTAAAATTCATAAATGTTGCTATTCAAAAAAATTTTAACAGCAATTTTCATAAAATATTTCATGTACCTACGATTATTTTAAAATAAAAAGTGAAAATGTTAAATGTGCTGAAAAATTCATACTATTGCATAAAAAATATAGGTCAATAATTATATTATTTCTCAAGACATCAGTAAAAATTCAAAATTTTACTTAACATTCAAAATTTTACTCCAAAACTCCAAATTCCATTTGCTTAAAATTGCAAAACAAAAATTGCTGTGATCACGAAACTTGGTTTTCCAGCATAAATTTTTATTTAGTAATTACGCAATGACCCCTAATATAAATTTTAAACATGAAGCCCATTCCTAGATCTGATTTCCTGAAAATTTGTACCTTTTGTTTTAATACGCGATGAACGATGGCAAAATAATGCGGGGTCGATCCTTTTTTTATCCGCGACTCTACCTAAACGAGACGCCAAGGAGAAAAAGAATTGATGGACACAACTTTCTGTTTTCGTTCTGAGAGCGAAAGGGATCGCACCCGAGGTAAAAAAATTGTTTACTGCTGATTGCTGTTTAAGTCAAACAGAAAGTAATCCGAATGACGCGTAGGAACACGAGCTGTGTCATTCGTCGGTGCAAAGCTTGAAGTACACCCGTTTCTGTATTGTCAAATAACCTGTCTTAGACTAGGAAAAGGAAAATCATTATTCATTAGAACTGGGGTGTAGTGGAGGCGGAAAGCCGTTCCGGCACTGCTTATTTTCATGAGAAATAATTAAGAAAAAATTGTGAAAACGTACTTGAAACAGCGCGATTTTTATCGCCGAGGTTAGGTTCTCCGAGTGTCCCGGCACTGCTTATTTTGCGATAAACCACTGGTGGAGAGCGTTTTTACACAGAAATTCCTCGTAAAATTTCAACAGTTCAGCAAAATTCATCATTTGCAGAATCTAAAGGGTAATGGTTCTGTAATTATTATTATGTTGCAGACAATTATACATTTTATGGCAAACTGCATATGAAGGTAAGGCCGCATAAGAAATTCAAGAAGGTCGCATTTTCCCAATCCTTACTTTAGAACATTAAAGCTGAGAAGAAATACTTCGGCACTGGAACTCAATATTTAAGCCAAGCAATAATTAAGCCACTCAATGCTTCAGTGAAGCCAACCCCTTCTCACATCATCGGACCTCGTTCTCTTCTCGCCTTCCCCATTCTAAATGATTTATAACTATTATTTTTAAAAGAAAAAATTGAATTCAATACTTAAAACAATTTAATTAATGAATCCAATTGAATTTTTGTTTTTTTTCTTATTCTAAATTCTTAACAGAGCCGGACCCAGGGGTGTGCAGTCTGTGCCGCTGCAGAGGGAATCCCTCGTATAGGGGCGCTGATTTCTCGTTATAAATATAAATAAGGCTGCCTACTGGAACACAAAAGGAAAGCCACTGAAAAGCAAACCGAATTCTCAATTATTATAGCTAATAAGTATAGCAAATATTTATAGTTAAATCTTTCAACATATGTAAAGTCACGAAAAAAACGAACCTCCAAACATTATCCTGCCATCGTTCATCGGAAGTGAAAACAAAAGGTACCAAATTTCAGTGAACAACGTCTACTGAACGATTCCATTTCTAAACATTTAATTAGGGTCCACCTACATATTTATAATTGCGCCAACTTCACAATTTCCAATGGCAACACCAAATGTTTTTTTTTTCGGATTTCAAAATTGCATCAAACGTTATGCTCCAATACCAAATTTTATGATTCAAACTTTATTGGTTTCGAAATTAAAAGGAAAAGAAATTTTGAGCCTCTAATGTTAAAGTAAAATTTTGAATTTTTGTGGATATCTTAAGATATAATAAAGTTATTCACCTAGAACTTTTTCGAGGTAATAATATGAATTAGTATACACATTTCGCACCTATATATATATTTTTAAAAAAATTCGAAACACAGGAAATATTTTATTAAATTTTATATTTAAATTTTTTTAAATGCATCAACCCCGCATTCTAACATTAATCGATGCAGAAAGCTATTTTATATGTGTATGCAAAATTTTAGCTTATTCGAAAAAGAAGATTTTAAGTTACATTAAATTTTCTATTTCCTACATATAATTAAAAAAGGTAACATCTATCTTTCATTTAGTTATTTAATACATGTGAATCACATGTGGATTTTATTTTTCCAGAATTTTATAATGAATCTACTATTTATCGTTTGTAAAAAATAAACCGTAACTTTTAAGATGTTTTTTAGAGATCGAAATAAGCTTACATTCTGCCACCGACATTTAAACACAAGCAGCGAGTTTAAACATGTAAATGCATAGACAGGCCCTTTTATATCGTGAACACAGAATGTCGAATTTCTTCCGATCTTTAATGGTCAATGAAACGAAATTGATATTTTGGGGGTATTTTTTGATGAGAAATTTATGTCCCCAAAAATGGGTACTGCTATTGGAAATTTTGAAGTTAGTGCAATTATAAATATGTAGACGAACCTTTATGAAATTTTTAGTTATGGAATCGTTCAGTAAACTTTATTTCCTTAAATTTGGTACCTTTTGTTTTAATCACCGATGAACTAAGGCAGAAAAATGCTGGGGGTTCTTTTTATTTTTGCTTGACTATACCAATATACGATATATACAAGTGGTGCGGAGTCACCATAATTTCACATAGGGCACAGAATAATCTAGAGCTGGACATAATTCTTAATATAATAATGGCAAATTTATTTAACTTTTGAAAAATAATTAAAAATTATACCTTTTTAAGATTCCACATCATTTAACGAAATTGTCAGGTCGAAATACCAGCGTTTCCCTCAAAAGTGCCAGGTTTTGAATAAAAGATTGCCTTTCCCTTCTGTGGGCATTTCCGCGCCGTAGGGGGGGGGTGTAATTAGACCCTTCATCGGGCGGCAGTGACAGATGACTCGTTGCTTTATCGCCTCCATCTTTGTGAAAGGATCTTTTGTGAGAGATCCCTTTTTTTAGTATAGTCAGAAAAGATTTTTGAATGTCTTGCAGTTTTAAAATGCAACATGCCGGAGTGGGAATTTGTGAACGGTTTTAGATATTTTATTTAAAACACTACATAAAACTTACGTTAGAAATTATATTTTTATAATTTTTTATAAGATTCTCATTGTTACAAATTAAATGTGTACACTTGATTGGTTACTCCTCACTACATATTTATTAAATTATTTTTATTACGTCGAAATATGTAATTATTGTTCGAAATTAGGTACGAGATATTTAAATCTTGAATCGAAAAAAAATATATTGTTCATTCAGCGCATTGAAAATGTATTGCAGTACATAAAAATGCGTGTTTAAAACGATACTCAAAATTAGTTACACTACGTTATAATTTTTTTCAGTAGCTTTTAGTTTATACGCTTTTTTGTAATTTCAAAATAGGATAAATTTATTTTTTGTTCTGTTATTAAAATACTTGTATTTTGTCTTTTGCACATTTTGAAGAATTAGTAAGATTGTTTTAAATTCAAAGTTCCGGAAAAAAATGCCCTGTTGGTATCTTTTATATTCATTAACAGTATTAAAATTCTTAATTATATATTCTGTGCTTTGCATTCACTTTTATTGTACTACCTTGCTTCATAGTCATTTACAAAAGTGTTATACTTCGCATATACTTTCTAAAAAATAAATTTTTTGTTGCATATAAATCTTCCAATATTTTGTATTAATCGTCTCGTTTTATCGTCTACCGTTAATCGTCTTGTTTAATCGTCTACCATTCCGTAGGTTTACCAGAGATACCCTAAGTTTATGCACTTTTTTTATAGCTTTTCTATTGGATAAATTCGTTGTCATTAAATTAATATTATCTGTTCTTTTGTGCGTGTTCATAAAAATAAGGAAGAAACTTCTTTGATTTCATAATTTCGAAAAAAGGCCAAGCAAGTATCTAATATAATGCTGAACTGCCTTACAAATCCCAATTATAACACTTTTTAACGCTAAGAAAATATACGATTTTATATAATCTATATTAATCTTCTCAGAATGAAACAATTCAATACGTTGGTTACAAACATTTAGTGCATTATCCTCTTTAAATGCACTAACAAATTTAAATCGTAGAAAACGTTTTCATTAAAGGTGTAAACGTACTCGCATGTTAAGTAAATATTGTATAAATGTAGAGTATTTTATATTCAAAAATATAAAATAGACTCCCTCACACTCCCTCTCACATACACTCTGTCTCATTATGTCGCCGCGTGACACCTGGGGACAAGAGAAAAAATGGTAGAAAGAAATCTCGGGTCTGATACATATAAGGGACTTTTCGTTTCCGAGACAGTCTCGGGTCTGCCGCTATAGGAGGAAAAATGTTCGCGAAGATTTTTCGGGCCTGACGCCAGGAGGGTTAAAATTATGAAATTCTGAGCTCTATTAGGTCGTTAAATTTTAGTCTATAAAGAGTGGAAGTATTTTTAAGTAAAATATGAGAGTATCAAAAAAGATTGCTAAACATTATTAATATGACCGTATGATTGTATAAAAATTTTGACTTCATAATATTTCAAAAATACAATTATTGATTGTAACAACAAATAAAATATAATTCTTTATATCATTTGTAGCATCTAGCCAAATCGAAGTATATGCAATTCGGCAAATCTATAATGGCATATAAATTAGCTATTGGGCAATGTTTAGAGTGGAAAACCTGTATATTGTTGCTAAGGGAGAGAAAGAAAAAAAAAACAAATCAACAATGTGTATACCATTTCTCAGCAAGAGATAAATCTTAAATCAATAGGTTTTAAACTTCAATTTCACTCATACATGATAGTTAAATGATCCAGTTAGCACTAGCCACCTGATATTCCCTGTGATTGAATTGAAAACAATGCAATTGACAGAAGAAAATGGTGATGTCAGCAAGTTGAATATTTACGGGACGATTTCTTGTCAAATTTGGTATTTATGGCTGTTGTTCTGAAACAGATGTTTGGCAAGTTTTGGGATGTCTGCTGTGATGTCGACGAGTTTGACAAGAGACCGCAACACGTTCTTTAGCTTTACCTGAATTTTTCCGTCCAGAAACCGTAGTCTGACGAAACTCTGACTGGAACAGCTGAAGCACGTGCCTCAAATAAAGCATCGGCCCCTTATATGTGTTAATGCGACTAGTAAAAAATAACACTGCGTCAGGTAAAAGCCGAACCTCAGTCAATTACATGAAATACAGCTATTCTATTCGTTAAGTGAATTACTGGGCATTGAAGGTTTATAATAATTGTATCATTTCCTTCTTTTATGTGTATTTTCTCTAATGCCACCTGACGGAGGGTTCGTAATATTTTTTATGCCATAAAAAACCCAATAATCTGCATGAAATGTTTACTCCGCATCCTGTTTTGCAATCCGATTATTTATTTCTTGGATCCTTAAAATGACTGCGGAATATTTCAGCCACCATGTATTTAAATAATCAAAAAATTAAGTATTTAAATTGTTCTACAGACGAGAATAATTAAGTTCTAAGTCGAAGTGAGATATTAAATGTTTAGTAAAAAATGTAGATTTCAAAATATATAAAAAATCTACAACTTTTAAAACTGTTGACATTTTTACATAAAACTTCGATTTGAAAGTATATAAAAATGTTTTACCACTTATTATATTGCAGGAATTTCTATATAACATTTCAAAATTTACGTTTGGAAGGTTGGACTTTACGGTATTAGGTTTCTTTTACATAAAGCTTAGATTTTTATTTCTGGGCTGGTAGATGAAAATTTAGTGTTAAAGTTATTTGGTACGAATGTGATTTGAATATGCGTCTTTTGCGATATCAGAAATTAAAAGTTCTAAGATTCAATTATTAGTAGTTTCAGATGCAGCAGAGGAATAAAAACAACAATGGAAAGGCAAAGAAAGTATTCTTTACTCTTGTCTCTGGCCCCTTCTCAACCCACGGAATTGAGCAGGGTTCCGTAGTTGAATCAGCACAGTACTACATCATCAATACTTAAAATTAAGACATCTTCATGGGTATGAGTTACATTAAACAACCTTTTCGTAATCGCCATTTCTGTATGTTCGACAAAATGCATCATTGTTATGACAAGTCAAGTTAGGTATTATTTTTTTACTTGTTTTAATTAAGGATAAGAATATCTAGAGAATTCACGTTTGCATGTGATAAACGACAGCGGCGCCCTTGTCTGTGAAAACTGGAATTAATACTTCATTTCACCCATTTCCAACGAAACCCAATCTAATTTGCGCCATATTGCATGTTTTCTATTTCTAAATGGAAAGTTTATTGTTGTATATTCCTGCTATTTTATTTCCGTCCGAGTAATTATATTTGAGAATTATGACGAGCACAATAGGAATAAATCGATGACTTCTGCTAAGTACCTATTATTCAAGATTCCACGAGATAAGAATGACATGTTTAAAATGTTTTTCGAAAAATTTATCAAATGCGATTTAAATCAATTACAAATTTCTGATATTTTAAAATTTTATTTTTGGTTTTATATTTTTTAAATGAAGTTTCGTTTTATTTGTGGGTGCAGTAGCAGTTACAATTTAATATGCTTTTCTTGTAAAATAATCCTTTAAGGTATCCGACTGTGTTCGGAGACATTTTTTTGAAAAATAACTTATATATATTTTTAATGTTATTTTTCGACTGCACATGTTTTAAAACTATGAAAATATTGTAAAATTAAGCTTTCAAAATAATATTTTTTAAAAAACTGAGAAATTTGAAGAAAAATGACTAAAATATTTGCCTTACACTAACAGCCATAGAGAAAATCATATTCTAAATATACATAAATCCTTGTAGGATTACATTTGCACGACAGTTATCTGTCTTATGCTCTAAAATCTTTCTTGTACTTCAAAATAGTTTTGAGATATAGCTGAACATAGTTAATGAAATGGTAATTTTTCATAAAAAATGCTTTTCGTTTATATTTAAACACTTAAAAATATTATTTGATTTTAAAATTGACCTTAGTTTTTAGAGGAAAACATCAAGCATATTACAGAAAACAATCTCAGAAAATTTCATATCAATACTTGAGAAACTTTTTGAGAAATCATTGTTACGGTCGACAGTTTTCCTCAAAAATATCACTTCTCAGAAAACACATTTAAAGTTTTCATGCAACATAAAATAATGCTTACAGTTTAGTAATAAAACAGCTGTAACTCCATTTGTAATTCACGTAGAGTAAACAGTGAGACAGTTTTAGAAAGCTGGTTTAACAATCTACAAAATTATGTCATAAAAAGTTTTCTGATAATTTCATCAAAAACTACGATTTTAAACCAGTCGGATACCTTAAAAGGAAAACTTTCATATTGTTTTGAAATAGTGTCTGAGACAAAAATATGTAGTTATGTTCCGAGAATTGGTGAACCGCGAATTTTGATCGAACTCCGGAATAAACGAATAGAACCTTCCGATCTTTCAGGCAAAGGAAGTAAAATGGATATTTTGATTGGGACAGATATACTGCCACAATTAATGACTACTAAGACATTTAATGTAGACTTCTGACAATCGAATGTGATATCTTATTTTGAGCTTCAACGGTATTTGGATTCAGCAGTTAATAAACAACGCTAAATTTAATTTCCTAAGTCAGCATTTTTGAGAAATGTATTAGTAACATTTAGTTAAAACTTCTCCAAATAAAAATCTTACCGATTACGATATTGGTAAAACTATGTTTGTTGCTCAGAGAAAATATCGATTCTGACTTAAATGAACGCGCCTCGTCAGAGTTGACATTTTGTCATAGATGCAAAAATAGTATTTTGTATCTATGACAAAATCGATACAAAAATAGTTCAAAATATGGCTAGCGAATTGGTAAAGTGTGATTAGGTTGATATATTTTGCAAGGAAAAGTCAAGTAGATTATAAACGACAAATTGGCAATCTTGTAAAGAGGTGAAAAATCTTTGACTAAAAAAATTAAAACAAAACAATTTTATTTAATTATAAAACATTTTTTAAAAGTTTAAGAGTTAATAATATGAATAATATTTTTTCACAGTATCCTTAACGAATTCCAGGATCTGATGCTGTATATATTAAGTAAATAAAATTTAAATATTTAAAATTTAAACAATTGCAACTTAATTAATTAATTTAAAGTTAATAATTGTTTTAATTACGTTATTCTTAATTTTTAAGATTTCAAAACACGGAATTTTATTTCTATAGTAGCCCCCCCCTTAACGGATTCCTAGATCCACCCTTGATTGCAAATACTAAGTTATAAAAATTTAACAAAAAAAATCTTATTCACATGCAGATAAACACCAGAAATAGTTATATCGTAATCGACAGAATAAAAATATTTTTACAAATATGTAATCAAGAGAATCCCATGAAACTTACAGATTTAATTTGTAAAAATAAGACTCATATAAAAAAATTTAAAAATTAGCCTTCTAACTTAAGGTTTATGTAGGGTTTTAAAGATAAAATTCTTAAAACGTTCCCCGTTTCCAATTCCGACCTCAAAAAGGGTCTTCTTACAAAGAGGTCTTTTCACGATAGATCCTTTCACAAAGATCAAAGTTCAACAGAAGTCACTGCCGCCCGATGATAGGTCTAATAGCCCCCATACGGCGCGCAAATGACCGCAGAAGGGGGAATACAATACTTTGTCCAAACCCTGACGGTTTAGAGAGAAGAGCTGTTCTTTCGGCTTGACGATTTCGTTAAACTTAGGAATTTGAATGCCTGCCGCCAAGAGGATTGAAGTAGGATTTGACATTTTTACTCGAAATTGCTTCTGCCACGGTACTTTTATTTTTGGTAGATTTAATTTATTTTTTAACTTCAGTTTCCCTACTATTTAAATCGAAAATACACTCCTACATTTTACACATTCATTTTCACTGTTAAAGTTGCTGGTACTTGCTTTTATGAATGGATATTTTGATTTTAACTTCTTATTAAAAACGCATTTTCGCAATTCCGCAACATGGCAAATCAAACATATATCTTTTTATTTCAAAAATATCGTCCATTGAATCAACTTACGGCGCAGCGGGGAGGGATAACTTGCAATCCTGATGCGCGGTGTCGCGAGCATCTGGAACAATACTTTATATGCTTTTGAATCGAAACTCTAGGAATTTAAGTTCATGAATACTGCTCGATAAAAAAGTTGAATATTTGACATTGTGATAAACTAATTTAATTTTGTATTCCCAAAGCAGTATATATTTGTGTACTGATTATATTTTTCGATTAGCCAGGACTAAGACTAAGGACAAGAGAATAACAGTTTCTTTTTATTAGACAGGACTAAGACATAAGACAAGAGAATAACCTGTTTTTTAATAGCCAGGACTAAGACTGAAGACAAGAGAATAACAGTTTTTTCGATTAGCCAGGAATAAGACTAAAGACAACAGAATAACAGTTTTTTTGATTTGTCAGAACCAAGACTAAAGACAAGAAAATAACATTTTTTATATTAGCCAGGACTAAGAATAAAGATGAGAATAACAGTTTTTCGATTAGCCAGGAATAAGACTAAAGAAAATAACAGTACTGTTCTGATAAAGCCACTCCGAATGGTCACCATTAAACTTTACGGTGTCTTTTTAAAAATCCTATTCAACCTATTCATTTTAGTATTGGTGTCTGTCTCGCAAAAAAAATGCTCTCTAACCCCTTAAGGGGTTAGAGAGCATTTTTTTTAGAAGCATAGAAATACATCTTTAGTTTATAATATTGATAAATTGTATTCGTTGAGTCGAAAGTACACATATGAGCTAAATAATGACTGACAAGCATTTGAAAAAAAATAATAAATTTACAAATTTCTATTTATATGCTTCGGAATGTGACTCCTAAGAAATGAAGACTCTTCTTGCAGAAAATTTTTGAATCTTAAAGCCTGAAATAGTTAATATTGTTTTACTAAAAGCGTTGACAAAAAATGCATATTTTTTGCAGCATAAATTCCAGCTTCCGGTTAAAGAAAAAAAACATCACCTTCAACGAAAGATTCGGGTGGAAACCTATTTCTTGCCATGGATAAGCTCCGCCATCTATTGAAAAATATTGATAGTCTAGTTACGAGAATTAAAAATATTTGGAAACAAGAAAAGGGATGCAGAAAATATCGATGCTCGTATGCTTAGGGCCAACTTTTGGTAGCCATTAAAGGGTTTAAAAAATCATGACACAAATTCCCTTTTCCTCCTTTAGCTTCCAGGAACGTCAAAGATATACATAATAACAATCTACCATTTCTACATAAGTCGTTTTATATGTGAAAGCTATTCAATGTGTTTCAATTCATAAAAAGCCTTTGATTATTACTGTAGGACTTTGAAAATAATTTTCAAAACAAGTTCTTGTGTAAGATCAAACCCTTAGTCCTGATATGTGAAAGATAAAAGATTTTCAAAAACTTAAAAAAATACAAATTTTTCAAAACGAATGGATGAAGTATTTGTCCGAAAACTCTAAATTTTTTAATAATCCTACCACATTAAAAATTTCTAATTAGAAAATTTTTGTTCGGTTTTCTTTAATCCACATTAATATGCTTAAATCTAATTGTATTGATCATGGTAATGACAAGAACCAAGAACAGAACTATGCTACGATTCTTTCAATCATCCTATAAGTGAAAATTTTCTTACAAATTTTCCTCTAAAATGTTTAAAGATTTTTTATTTAATAAAACTTGTTTTATACATTTTGGAAGATGCGGGAGATGCAAGACCCATTAACTTACCTTGGAAAGGTAAAGCACTTTCCACATGCGGATTATTTACATATGTTTATGGTATTATCAGTATTTACAAAATTACAATTAAATGACACGCCATTACCAAAATGACTAAAATGTTTCATTTTTGCCATAGTCATTGGTCATTGAGACGGAATCAAAAGGAATCAAACAATAAAAAACCTTGCATATGTGCCGTCACTAATGACTTCACGGAACATCCATGCTAAATTTGCAGAAAATCGATGAACGCGCTTTTTTTTTAATTGGTTATCAAACGAATATACAAAGAAACGAAATGCTGAATGGTCGAGTTGATCGCTTAAATTGAAAGCTCGAGAAGCCTCGGGATTCTAATTTTCACATAAACTTAAAAACCTGAAAGTTTTCTTGGGTTTTAAAATTATCCTGTCTATAAATTTATATAATAAATATATTTGTTCCGTTGAGTTACTAACAAATGCGGCCACAAGAAGTCTCCTTTGATCGGTGTTGAAAAGAGGTCAAGGTTAGTAGTTGTAACAACCATGTGCCTGCTCTGTGTTATAATATATTCTGTTTTTATATTTCTATGTATTATTATGTATTTTATTTTTGTTATTTTATAAATAGATTTGAAAAGAGATTCAAACATAATATTTGCTTTAAAGACATATTGTTCTATGTGGTGTTACTTTTTAATAGCAACCATTATATATGGGATTTAAATATAAAGTTTTTCAACACTCCATAGTCACCACTCAAGTCAGTTATATGTCAAATTGTTGTTGCAATAATCTATATTCATAATAAAAATTTAATTTCAGAAATAAAAAAAAAATTAAAATTATTGCGAATATTTTACAAATAATTGTTAATTTATAGAGTTAAAACAGGATCTTGCTTCTTTCGGTCAATAAATATGTAAATTAATAATTAATGTGTGGTTAAAAAATATTGAACAAGAGATATTTGAGGATTTACGAAATCTGCAAATTAGAACCCTCTTTAATTAATCACTAATTAAATTTAAAAATACATGTTGAAAAATATTTGACTAAACGGAGTTTTTCAGGTTATACATCCTGTTAGGTTATTTTTTAAATTTATCCTATAAAACTCAAATCCAGAGGACAAGAATATCGTGGCATATAATTAGATAATAGTAGTACTGTGAAATGTAGATCCTAAGTGAAAAAGAAAATCGAAGTCTGCATTGCAGATTCTTAACGATTTAGAATTTCTTTCGAATAGGAATTATTTACAAGATTTATTTTACAAATTATTTAACATTACTCACAGAATTACAAAAAAATGTCTTGTTCTTCAGTATTAACAAAGTTACAGTGGAATGTTTTACTTTTACCAAAATGATTTAAATGTTCTAATGCTGCCGAACTCGCCATTGACACTCTAAAGCATTGTAACAATTTAAAAGTTAATATTTTGAAACATAATAAAAAAAAGGAAAAAATATTCTTAAATTTGCGTCGTTTATATGACTTCAAGGAACGTTCATACCTAATTACAAAAAACACAACCACGCGTTTGGGCGTGACAGCGTAAAAGCGAAATTTACATTCATAAGAAATGCCGAAAAAGGCTTTATTAATTACAAATGCAACTTTCTGGATGCATCACCAATCATAAAATATTAATTAATACTTATCAAAATTCTAAATATTGGGGACATAACTAGAGAAAAAACCCACATGTTGTTTTTCTAAATTTGTCAAAAAACACTGAAAACACATTTCACAAATGTATCTCAATTAATAGCTTTTGTTTCGAATGAAACAGGAATTCATACAAATTTCAAGATATATTAAGAATATCGGTATTTAAATTTACCTAAGCCAGAAGCGGATTGTATTCAAACAGCAAACAGCTTAAATTTGATTATAAAACTTTCTTCAACAAATGAGTTCAACATTAACCCTCTGACTGCCAAAACGGCTAATACGGCCCGTCATGCAAACTGCCAGACAACGGCCCAGCGGCCAAAATGCCGTATGCCTATTTCCTTCCCCTTTTTGGGCAAGGGTCGGTAAACGGTGGGTAGCAACCTTATCTTTTTAACAATGGTTGTTTCTCCTCCCACTGTCACTCTTGATCGATGTCTCCAGTAAGTGTTCGAGGGCAGATGCTCAATTTACTTTAAGCTCTCTGCTTACTTACTGTTAAAAATTCTTGCCGTAATGCCTGTTAGTTATCACAAATTGTAAACGACCCCTATATAGTCAACAAGGGTTTGGATGTTAGAAACATGACGATAAAAGAATCCCCCACGACGAAAATGGTCATTTGCTAATCAGATAGGGGAGGGAAATGTTTGCCTTCTTTCGTCTCTGACCTCGGCCGGTCTGGGTTTGAATGAAACTAGATTTCAAAGCACTGCGGGTTTCAGAGGGTTAACGGAATATTCTATCGGGACTGTCCGTAATTAAAATCTTTCAATTAAAATCGTGTCCTAATTTGCTTACAATTTTATGACCAAAACATACTAATTCCCTTTCGCGAAATCGAGAAATTCCTCTTCTGAAATAGGTATTAATAACATAAAAAATATTTTGAAATTTAAAAAATTACATCGGTATACAAAAAAATTGTACCGGAGAGAAGTTATTTTCTGCACTTAACCTTAAAAAAATTGCATTGTTATTCATATTAAAAACCAAAATATTCCCCCAGGTTGACTTTTCCCGAAAAAATTGCACTTTAAAGGTCATGTTAACATCCAAAATTTTGCGTGGGAACCTTTTTCTTATTTTATTGGGCATGCACCAACTTAGGATTAAATAATTAGCCTCCGGTTTTCATGGGTCGTTGATAGGCTCAAGTTGTTCTCGTTCTTTTGGCACGAATAGGAAATCAGGATTAAAAATTGCTAGTCAAGGACAACTCGCGTTGGTGAATATGGGCGTAGGATGTTGGCGAAGTCTTACGGTGAATAATTATCATCATCCCTCATTTAGCGAAGCACCGGTAATAAAGTCACACTCATACTACAAAGCTGATGACTATTAGACCATATTCATATCTTGAAGCTGGAATTCGAACATTCAGGCTATAAATTAGAAAAAGGAAAAAAAAACTTAGCAGGGAACTTAGCAGCCACAAAATAAATTTTTATCTACAAAATTTATTTTTTAAATACTGGTAGAACTTTTATAAACATAACTACATATATTTATGCATATATATATATTAGGAACCGGAGTGAAGGAGTTGCTCTACAGGGTGGCACGGCCACTAATTATGTATTACATATTTACATTAGAAATGATATGTAGTTAATATGCATGAATAGACGAAACAACAGACATTTAGACAGTTGGCGGGTTTCGTCCAAATTTTGATAATAGATTCCAGTGACAAAAACCATAAACCAAATTCTGTCCATAAAATTTGTTGCATTTCTGAGTTATAAAGCTCACATGTACACGAGCAGACAAACTCCCCTTTGAGAGATTTGATTGAAAATTTAATACAAATCTGCCATCTAGGTGTAAAGATAAATCACAACATTTATTTCATCTAGATCGCTCCTTTTTTTATCTGTCGTGTTCATAGTTCGAGACATAGTTCAGAGAATTATTTATTTTCGAAGTCAGTGAGGTCTAAAAAGTAGAGATCCAACAAAACCCCAAGGTCGAATTTTGAATAGATGATGACAATACTTTCCCTTTCATACCACGTATTCTAAAACTGAGTTACTACCGCGCCCTGTCTTGATATTCGGAGTCAATTGAAGAAGGGTGATAGGCAGATCGGATACGGAGGTCGGAGTCTCAATGACCATCACCGGCCACAACTCGCCTCGGCAATTCCCGAAAGAGGGGCGTTCCATCACCAGTGGGGAAATCAAATTACACTATTACTATATCCACCAGGAAAGCGAGACCCAGCGTAAGTATCCGGCGACTTCTCATCCACTTGCTCATGGCGCCCCAGGAGGGGGGTTCTTACTAAGTACAAGACGAAGTAAATTGTATCTCATTTCATTTCTTTTATTGCTCCTCCTATTCCACTAAATCCTCATAGGAATGCTATCTATTGCAATGTCCTCTTGACAAGATTTCTGGAAAATTACTGCAGATCTCCACCTATCTTGGTGATGATCTGCAGAAATATCTTGGCAATACATTAAATTTATCGAATTTGATACAGCGAGAGATATGCTGTAGGATTATGAAAACCTTGGCCAAATTCGTAGACGGGCTAACCAGTTCAAAGGAGATGGAAATGGTAGGGATTGAAATTTTCTTTTAACTTCCTTCCGGTTGAAAATAGAAAGAAAATTCAAATTAGGCTAATTTTCGCCTTATTATAACGAACAATTTCAGTACTTAAAGGTTTTTATTGCTACAGTTAATTAGAAGGTAGAGGCTGAAAAGCTTTTTCGGTTTATCCCCACAATTTAGACTACTTTTTAACCTATGCGAGTGACATGTTGAAAAGTTATCATCAGTTGATTTCTCTGCCTCCTAATTTCATCCTCTTAGTCCCAAATCTTATGAAATTAGAGGTGAGATGGTTTATGTGCCTTGTACCTGATGCTTAAGAGCTCTCTCCATTAAAACTAACTAATTTCTTAGAAATCTGTTTTATCGAACTTTTTCCGTCAGAACGCGGAAAAATAAAGTGCTGTGAGATGTGTTTTACACGTCAAAATAATTTCAACCATTAATTGCCCACTCTTAGTTTGCCATGGTACCTGAAATAAGCCAACCCTATTAGTACACTATAAACTGCCAATTTTACCCAGGAATACTGTGGAACATTGAATGTGAGTGAAGATTCTGTCCTGACGGCAATTAGAGGGGCCACCAAAATGGGATGAAGAGAATAATAATTTCGACTAATCCCTTTTCAATGAAAGCGTAAAACGAGATGAAACTTTCATTGCTTTTTATGTTTGATGTGCATAATATTTACAATCATTTTCGTAAACACAGCACAAATATTCGGGAAGATATGAAGTTTTTCTTAAAAAACCTAAATTTTTCTGGATGTTTTTTGCTTATAACGTGCAGAGGTTTGCATTAAAATATACGCATCTTACCGAAAAAGTTACAATATGTTAGAAAAACAATGCGTAAAAATTTGAAATAAAAAATTTATTATTAGAGAAAATAAGAGTAGTTGTAGTAAATAATTTTTTACTACGCATGCGAGAAACAAAGCCCAATTTTTCTTTTATAACTTCAAGGCCAGATATGTACTGCAATTTATTTAAAAATAGCAGTCAAATATCACTAAGATTTAGAAAAATATCAGCACTGCAGTGCGCAGAATATTTGCTTCCCTCTAAGAGAAACAATAAAACGAAGAGGAGTTTTCCCACAAATGGATATTTTAAACTTAAATTTTCGAATATTTTATAATTAAATTTCGAATAATTTTATAATTAAATTTCGAATAATTTTTTAATTAAATTAAATTTTTAATAATTAAAGATGTTGAATACACAGGCATACTTATAAATAAAATTCATAACGTAAAAATGATTATCCCACCCATTAAGCCCAAATGATTTTCGTGTTCATCAATTTGTGGACTTCCCCCTAAATACCCTCGCGACCAAATCTTCACTGTACAATGTGAATTCCCACAATTCTCCACAACTGATAGTGAACTTTTGTATTCAAATTACCTCCAAATGTTTCTCATTTTACCAATATTGTTAGTGAAGGAAACCGTTCGCAGTGAAAGTTAATCGCAAGAAGAGACTTGACTTTTCAAAAAAGCATGAAAAACACACTTCTGAATTCTGTGACTTTTTCGGATAAGAGTAATCCAATCCTAAAGTTGGTGGAAAACAAGCAAAAGCAAAGCTAGATCCAATAAATATGACAGGAACTGTTATGCTGAAGTGGTTTTAGTCTGGTCTGGAGTTGCATAGCAGCTTCTAGAGAAGGCCATTTAGTTTTAATCGAGGGAAAAATAGTCTATATAGCTTCGATATATTAATATGCATTGAGAAGAAAAGAGCATCATTTAACCTAGTCATTGAAACAACAGTTTCCTCAGAAAATGTCTTCTTTTACTCTTTAATACTGAGGAGACTTTTATCTCCCAGCTTCTTTAAAACCGATTATTTTTGGTAGGCTTTCACATTAATTGGACTCTTCCATTCTGGATGGCATTTACCCCACTACCACAAACTCAGCTATTCAAGGAAATGAAGCTGTCAGCGTCCTACTTTTATTGATTACCTCGCGGTTTCTCCGGAGAGTTAGCCTTCCGTTTGAATATGATGAACTTACTTCGGTTTATTTTAACAATTATTTTTTCAGTGTAATGCATTTTGCTATCTGATTATTAGGGGTGATTTCCTTATTATAAAATATAATTTTGGGTTTTCTATTATATTGCTGAGAAGTTGTAGAGTTTTTTTAATCATATTTTAATTCGAAAAATTCTGCATTATATTTAGAAAAATTCCAATCTTTAATAAATATAATAAAAACTTGTTAAATAAATGAAATATGGCAAAGTCAGTAATCGAAATACATTTCGAATAGATTCCTACTTATTTTATCCCAATAATTTTACTTCAGTTAAGCGTTTTTTAATTGATTTTTATTATGATTTTCTGATTATAAAATGTAGATCTTCCTACCGTATTACTAATACAGCGTCAGGGTAAAGGTTAAAACAATCTCTTCACATTTTTTTTTATCACAAATTCAAAATTTCCTTTACGCAAATTCTTGTTAAGTTACATTAAAATAAAGTAATTATAATAAAGAAAATAAGGGGAAATGAATGCAGGAAGCAAAAAATTAACACGTTACAAAACAACAAATAAAAAACCACATTCGCGGCTAGGATACAGGGATGAGTATTTACAATAAATATCGATAGTTAAAACAGAAAAAGAAAATTCAATAGTAAAATAAAAATCTAATGATATTCATCATGATAAGGACCGAAACAGTTCACACACAAACTTAACAAATACCACTAGCCCAGGAAATCTCAATTGCTCTATTTGAAATTACTTTTCTTTCTAATGAAATACAAAATATGCATCTTTTTTTTCCCGTCTATTTTTATTCTTTTATGAGACTTATTTTTGACAGTAGTTTGCGGAACTGTTTCAACAATTCTTTTTTCTTTCAATATCGCCTCTATCAAGCATATTCTGAAATCTAAGGAACCTTTAGTTTTTTTTTAAAGGAAAATTTGTCTTCGAATAGAATATATGCGTTATTGACAGAAGTATCCAGTAAATACCAAAGCATAAAAATCCGCCACTTTCGTTATTTCCTTCAGATATCATAATATTTTCTGTATTGGTCTGCTAAGTCAACTGCGGCGTTATATGCACAATCCCACCCTTGCTCTTTTTTAGGGAAACAGACACAAGTTTTAAAAGAAAAGCACAGTGTAACGAATATATGTCTGATTAGATATCTTCCACCCATCTCAACACGTGTGGGAAAGTGTGATTGACTGATACTAAAGAAACAAGAATTTGTGAAATGGTTCGTCTTTCACTCATTGTACAGAGCCTGATAAATGTCGATGGAAGAGCAAATAGTATCCCGGTGCACAACACAGCCTATTAGCAGAAGATATTGTGCGAT
This sequence comes from Araneus ventricosus, assembly GCA_013235015.1. NCBI lineage: Eukaryota > Metazoa > Arthropoda > Arachnida > Araneae > Araneidae > Araneus > Araneus ventricosus. The sequence continues at coordinate 31,393 of BGPR01009332.1, read as the reverse complement.
ATCTTCACGATGTTGTTCGATATTCTGAATGCCGCACAATATCATGAAGATATCTTAACAATATTATACAGCATCTTATGCTAATAGGGCAGTGTTAGCTATTTATAGCATCTCTCACATAAAGGGAGAATACCGTAAACTACTATCAGTTGTAAACGGCTTTCTTACATAGAAGTGTATTCCTTCGTTTCTTTGTCAAAAACTACAAATGAGGTGCTGAAAATTGTCAGAGATAGAGTACGAACATCTGTTATTATTTCTACGGTCTTTCAATTTGCTCTCCAAATTTATGATTTTAGCAATTGTATAACAAACATGTTATACATGCATTATATCGGCGAAAGAACGAAAATGCGGAAATTTTGCCTTTACGAGGGAGTGGTTCTCGTCGAAACCCCCTCAATAATTTAAAGAACGCTTCAGAATTTAGTTCATATTTTTTCGGTTTTCTTTTAATTTTGCAAATGAGCATACAGAAAACATACCATGAAAAAAGAAGATCTTGACTCTTGTTACCTTTAGTTGTCCTCAGTGGATACCGGAAAGCGTATTTCCATCAAATAAACCACCATAAAGTGGCAATTCGCCATTGTTAAAAATTCTTAAACAGGTGGTTTCCTGTCGAAACCAGAACCATCTTATCCAATGGGCTGCAGCTCAGGGGCACCATTCATGCAAAGCCGCCTAAAAATTCACTATATTGATTTATTTTAATTTTGAGTGAAAAAATGAATTATAATTTTGAATATGTTAAAAGTAAATCTACCCTATTAGTACTAGAGATTGTACGATACTTCCACGGCGTTGCTAGATATATTGAATTACTTTACAATATCGTGAAGATATGGTAGATACCCTAATAGCATCTTGTGCTATTAGGGTATGGTTAGGACTTTTAACTAGAGCCAAAAATTTTGTAATGTTGCATAAACTTTTATATCATCTGAAAAAATATTCATATACATTCAATCCACGAACTAATCATAAACTATACTTGTAATGAAAGTAACACGCATTACAGAATCCCTCTGGCAAAATCTTGTTTTGAAAAGACAAAGATCAGTAAAATTGAAAAGCGTTAATAGAAGAACAAGTTACATTTTTTTTTGTTTATCATTTACTCTATTAGGTAGACATTTTCGTTTTTATATAAAATGTAAAATTCCTGGTTATGGTTCTGAAGGGGCGCCAAATTATTCTTCCCCAGGGCGATGACCTTTTTAAAGACGCTCTCATCGAAACCAGTGTCCCTGCAAGGATTAAAAGAAGATAACTGGTTTTCTTGTATCGAATTTATAAAAACCTTTTAAAGGAGATATACAATAATTAGTGTTCATGTAATTTCTTTGAATTGACGGAGATAACTCAAAGGAATTTTACCAAAATGAAGCGAGAAGTTAAGTTTCGAAGATTTGCTTTCCATCACACCCTAAACTTATTTTATAATTATTTAAAATGCATTTTACAGTTTCTATTTTCAAAATAAAGAAAAAATAGGGATATAAATTGTATTCCAAGCGTCTAAAGAAGAGTGAAAATAGGAGTTCAATGCAAAGTTCACTGAAAGTTCTCATTAACCTTTTTCAATGAAACCTCATCTCTCCGCTTCAGTCGAACTGAAACAAACTCTGAAAAAGACCCTAACAAGAATAATTGGTCTACCTCCGCAATTATCACAAAATGTCATCTCTCTCTCTACCCAACCACCCCTAAAAAGAAGGCAAGTGCCTCAAACCGGCCGTCTTAATGTTAAGGCGAAACCTGTAGACCGCCCGGAACCGCCTAGCTAGGTATGTGAGGGTTTTAATGAATAGGGAGTGTGGTGTATATTTAATTTTGAGATTTACTGTATATGCCAGCAATTGCAAAATGATTAAAAAAATATTATTTTTAAAGCAAAAAAAGTTATGATTCTTGAGGTTTCTCTGACTTCGAATGTTGACTAGCGTTCCGCTGCCTACTAATAATCCAATCGAGGCGCACAAGTCGGCAACGGCTGATTAGATGACTCCTTTTCTTGTATCTCTTAACTACAGTAAATGAGGGGTCATCTGATTTGATAGTAGATATAAATTGTATTTTATCTCCGTGTGAATCGTATTTGATTTGTGTGACAATTAACGTGTTAAGAACTCAGAATTAAACCACTAGTGACATGTTGTTCACTCAGGAACTAATCCGTGGAACCGGGTCTGCAAGAGGGACGAATGGATCCGGATGAAAAGGTGCAGTCGCTCCTGGACCAACGGAATGGTATAATTTGGAAACTGACCGAATTTGACGGGTACGAAAACACTGAGAAGTGAACGGCAGGTCTTCTCCTTTGGATAGGAGGAGAAGAAATTTTTTGCAAGAAGTGAAATATCGCGTCTAGTCTATTCGATCGCAATCTTTGCATATTTTTTTCTTTGGTAGAAGGGACGCTAACCCTAACTGTTGCTTGATGATAGTGGATACAAATTCATTTCGGAAGGCGATTACAAAGGAACCAATGGAACAACTAATTTTCATCAATATGATTACATTTTATTAGTTTTTTAATTCCACATATGATATTGAAGTTTTCTTGACTAATAAAGCTCAGAGCGTTCGGCATTCCTTAAGAAAATTGTTACAATAGAAAGAAAGACTGAAAAATATCCTTATTGTATTTGGTTGCTCGTGTCCCCATATTTCACAGCCACGTATTTTAATATTATAAGCAGTTTAATGATTCTCCCCAATCAAATGCTAATTAAAACAGCTGTATATTCTGTAATTTTTCTAATAAAGAACCAGAAACAATGCAATTATCTTCACCCTTATAAAATTCTACAGACCTTTGTTTACTTTTTGTAATTTTGAATTTATTTTCGCATTTCTATCCTAGTCTTGGACTTTGAAGTTTTCACTCACTATGAAACAAGATTTTATATTGTTAATTACAAGATATGGATTGTTCAAAAGTTCAATGAGCAGTCCACAACACCACCTAACTTTTTACATCATTGTCAGAAAAGAAATTTCAAACTATGTATCTTTTGATTGCTCGTTGAACTCTTGTTTTAACCAACTGAATTAAACAAGTATAACTTCAAAGCGGTACCTTGTCGCTCACGCACTCAATATTATGAAATATCCTGATTTCCTGACTTTCGGTACGAACAAAGCACAATATCACATTTACAAAAATTTAAACAGAGCAGTAAAAAATTTTTTTCCAAAATAATGATTCTTTAATTTATAATCAAAAAGTTTATTTTTACTTCATTTATGAAATAAGGTTATATCATATTATTAAGTCATGTTACACTTTTGTGTTGACGAATCAAGTTCAATAATCTATAACTCAAAATAACTTTCGACATAAGGAACCAGACGAAATTAAGAAATCTGAATTGCATTTGAAACAAAACAAATATAACGTGTATATTTCAAAACGTATATAAAAATTGCTAAACTACCATCTATGACATACTTCTTAGTAAAAGAGAAGAGAGAAAGAGAGAGAAAGAAGTATATAATTTTTTTGTTCTAAACTTAAGACTGCAACCTCAAAAATCTTTTCATTTGTGAAATCTTGAGAAAATGAAATTAATAGATTTGATAAAATAAAATTAATATTTAACTCTTTGCGGACGACAGTCACGCGAGAGTGTCAGCTGCTTGGCACATTCACACCCGACTGTCACAAATATGGGTCGGCTCTTGTGGCTTTCAGATACCGATATTGTCGCTTATGCGTTACACTAGCTTTAGTGCAAGTAGGCGTATTTAAAAAAGTGTGCCGGGTGTAATTACGAACGCGATTTGCGAGACGTCAGACAGATCGAACCGCACGTTTGTCGTGCGGCAGTCCTCAAAGGGATAAATGCAGGAGAAGGCTTGAGTCTATTGTTTTCAAACAATAGAGAATTTTTGGCATACAAGTTTAAGTTAAGCCAACAAATGAAAAATCAATTTAGAAATTACTAAAAGATTTTTGTGATTGTTAGAAAATAATAAAAAAAGAATTAAATGTAACATGGGCGAAGAATTATTGAGGATAGCTTTATTTGCTAGAACTGTCTCTGCGGTTGAAACGACACTTCTAGCTGTGGATAAAACGTTATTTGCAGGCATTTTACATTTTGATCGATAGAATATTTCTTCTATGTGAGTAATTTAAAGATAGTCGAAACGAATATTTATTTTTTTATATAGAACATTTATAACTTATCTTTTTTCAAGTTAGAAGGCAAACTTCTTCAAATAAAGGGTGAAATAGATTAAAATACTGAATATTGGTGAAAAATGTAAAAAAGATTATCCGAAAAACGAACCCTTGAGATCATTGCTCATGCAGTGGAAAAGTACTGTTCAAATTCGAACTTGCGTCAGACACGTTCGAAAGCCGGTGTCTTCTCAACCATGCTTCGTAAACACATACTACGGACGTATGGAAATATTTAAAAGATCTCTATATTTTGGTTAAAAATTAAGGTTATTTCAGTTGGCAGAAATTCAATGAAAAATTAATATTTGTCAATGACGTTATTAACATATTTGTATTTTTTCATTGGATCTCCGATATATAAATACAAAGATTTGAATAATATTTCTTGATGATGATTAAACATGTTTTACGTATGAATATCATCGGGATTGGGAATGTGATTAGAAAGAAATTTGAGATGAAATTGCATCACTGATCGCTTCATTAAACATATTGTCTCCAGCAATTAAATGACATTCATAAGAAGCCAGCACCTCAAACGATATAATAGAGAAAAAAGACTTTCATGGTTCTTTGAAAATTCTCGCAAAGTAACATTAAATTTCATAATCTCAAGTACAAAAAGAACAGAATTTTAGTTTTTAACGAAGTTTTTTATAAAAAAATTAATAAAAATAAGTATCAAAATTATAATCTTATTCAAAATTATGATGTTATTAATAATAATTATAGTTTTACTTAAATAAAAGTATTAATAATAAAGTTGTTATTCTGGAAGTAATTATGCGCAATATGTTCATTTGTATTTCGGTTACAGAACGGGTCGGCGGCCCCGGACCCGTGAACTGAACGGATCCGACACCTCGCTATCAATCACTCTGTCAACCAACAGCACCATCGATATATCTTAGATTGTATTTGTAATTACCAGCCCGAATATATAAATTCAGACTTTAATTTAAATAAAATGTTGTCATAAAATGTTAGTGATAAAAGATTTCTAAAAAATTTTATATAGAAAAGTTGTAAATAGAATTAGTGGTAAATTTTACCTTACTTATTTAGCATACCTAGAAATGCGATTTCATTAAGGCTTTACATAAAATCTCAATTACGCCTTTGATTAACACGGCTCTTGACGTATTAAAGTTAAATAATGTACTGCTGAATAGAGATGCTGTGCACTTTGGCGCTGTTTAGTATATAATCTTGTGTCAGTTCACTTGCTGATTGTACTTGAACTCGAAATATTAGGATATTTTTTAAGAAAGAGAGGAGGAAGAAGGAAAGAATATGATTTTCACAAGTCATATAAAAAAGGAAAGGCAGTTGTGAATTTTGTTTCTGTATTTAATGAAATACTTATCTCGGGAATTAGTTAACACTCATTTTAATGTTAAATCAAAAAGCCGGAGAAGAGCTTTCAATAGTAAAATTTAGAGAGATCAGTGTATTGGATATGGATATTAGATTAATAACATCGAAATGAAGCAAAGCACATTGTTAAAATTTGGCCTGTTAAGACGCTGTTAACCTTCTATTTCGTGCCTCAAATCAGTTTTAATTATACCAGTGGATTTTGATTATTATTACGATTATTTATTTATTATTGTTCGAAACCATTTTTCATTATAATCAAGTTGAAAAATAATGTAGCGCTTTTTGTTTAACACATATGCAATGGTTTCCAAAGCGAGTGTGATTAGAATTACAGTTGCAATTTCCAAATGCTGTGAATAAAAGAACCACTGGTCAGAATGACCTGATATTTCATCTGACTATATGTGAAGCAATGGGATTTTTTTCGCGAAAGAAAAAAAAATAGTTCAAACGTTAAACGATAGATGGCGATGTACTCGTGATAAGATGCAAACCATGATTGCTTTAAAAGATACGCTAATTTTAAGATGCTAATTAAAAGACATGACATGCCCACCGCACATTACACTTGTGATAAAAATGCGGGAACATGCAGTTAATGTAATTCTGCTTCTGAGAAGGTGGCCATGACTCTGTCATTGAAGGATCGGGCTCTGCTTGTGAAGCTTTATTACAAGAACGGTGACTGTGCGGCAATTCCATTGAAGAAATTCTGGACATTAAAGGGTTTACGAAGCGGCTCTGGTCCAATGACTACATTCGGTCTGAAGAAGATGATTGATAAATTCGAAGAGTCGGGTTCATTTGACGTGAAATATGGCAGAGGGAAGAAAGCAATTGCTTCGACATCAGTGGAGGATGCGGCTACAGCATTGCAGGAAGCGTCAAGCAGTGCTTTGACAACGTGCAGTGGACGATTAGTTTCTCGATCTTTAGAAATGCCTGTCAGCACGGTTCGTAAAATTTTACGAAACATCCTACAATGGTATCAATCCAAAATTACGTGTGTTTAGTAGTTGGTTCCTGCTGACCTGCCAAAACGAGAAGCATTCGCACTGGAATTTCTTTCTCGAATGGAAGTGGACAATGCATGGCCATGGGGCATTTTGTGGACATACGAAACACATTTCCATCCCAAGGTTCTGTCAATACTCAAAATTGCAGAATATGGGCAAAATAGAATTCGTTCCAAAAGCAACCATTCCCTCTTCATTCTCAGAAAGTCACTGTGTGACGCGGGTTTACGGCAGCATTTATTGTTGACCCTTTCCTTTTCGAGGAGCTTGGACCTTCGGGTCCTGTAACCTTTAGTCAATGGGACACGTTATGAATTTCTTCTGAGAAACCAGTTCATCCCAGCACTGAAAAAGCGCGGGTGAGTGGAAAGCACAATTTTTATACAAGATGGCGCTCCTCCGCACATTGCCAGACCAGTGAAGCAGCTGTGGAATCTGCATTTTGAAATGACACAATTATCAGTCGCCATTTCCCAACAGCCTGGCCGCCAACTTCACCTGACCTGAACTCTTGCGACTTCCGTCTGTGGGGTTACCTAAAAGATGTTGTGTACGGGGTCCGATTGCGAACTAAGCTAAGTTGAAAAACCGCTTTACGCAACAGGCTTAACAGGCTCTAAAAGTTCCCTGCTTATGCAGTCATTGCACTCGTACTTGCAGCTTTAACGCGGGGGAGATATGCATATTAAATATAGAAACAGCAGCTATACATTTTATTATCTGAACAAGCTTTCCAATTATCCTTAAAGTCCTGGAATAATCCGAAAGTAAAATTTCAAAAGTAACAAATATATTTTAACACAAAATCTTGTTTTAAATACCAATATTCAACACTCTCTGAAATGAAAATCTACTTTCACACCAAAATTGGTTTAAATTCGTATCATTTTTTTCATTTGATTTTAATATTCCTCGAGAATTTACAGCATGGAATTCTCTGGTGGAATTTTGTTTATGAAACTTTTAAAAAATAATTCATCAAATATAAGGCAAGTCATGTCCCCCTTCTTAAAAACTTTTAATAGATATTTTCAAACAAATAACCTAACCTGTACACCCTGTGTCGCGGTTTGCACTGATGGTGTTTCAGTATCAATGTAATAATAAAAGATTAAGAGAATTAATAAAGAAAATCTCGCCTCTATAGAGTTCAACCACTGGATGATATATAGAGAAGCTCTTGTTGCAAAAGTCATTAATGAAGAATCTCACAAGATAATACAGGATGTTGGAACTGTAATTAAATATATTAAAAAGCAACAGCCTAAGCAGTCGTCCCTTTTCAATACTATGCAATGAGATGGGTTCTGTGTATGAGACATTAATCTGAATATCAAGTCAGAGTGGCCTCAAGCGGCAAAATACTGCGACGCATTTTAGATTTCAGAAATTAAGTTCACATTTTTTTTGAAGGAAAAGACATATATATTGGCAAGTTTATTCCTTAATAAATATTGGCTCGGGAAACTCAATTACATGGTTGACATTTTCGAAAAACTTAACGATTAGAATTTAAGGCTACAGGGAGAGAGAACAAACATTTTAGCATCGATCATTAAAATTGAAATTTTTAAGCTAAAATTTTTGCTAGCAGAATTGAATAATAGCAACAGAGACATGTTCCCATGTTTTTCAGAATTTACTAAAAATAATATAGATTTCTTGTCATTTATAAACATAATTTCCCGTCATATGATCAAATTGGGAGAAAATTTCTCGAAAATGTCTGCAAAATTTCCAGATAATAAATAATGTTTTATACGTGATCCATTTTCTTTTGATACTTTTGAATCCAATAACCCTTTAAATGAAGAAGAACAGTTAATTGAAGTTCCAAGAGATGAAATACTGAGCATTCAATTTAAGTGTCTGACCATTCAAAGATTTTGGCTGTTTATTGGAAGCGAATATGCCGATTTGAAGAAGAAAGCAATTAAATTTTGATTCAGTCTGCATCAAACTACTTATATGAAACCGACATTCCAAAATTAGTCGTCATTAAAACAAAATATCGAACTCTATGACTTACGGCTTGCGATTTCCAATACACATCCGAACATAGAAGCAATCATGAACTCTTTTCAACCTCGTACCACACATTGAAATCTTATGACGTAAAGTTTTTCTAATGTATTTTTCATTAGAATATATTTATACTCATATGCATAAATAAAACTATTACTTACAAGGAGAGGGCACGACTTGGGAAATTCAATTCGTGATGAAACTTGGCATATTAGTAGCATACCATTAGAGTGCTTACCCATTAATCTAAAAAAGTGCAATGCCCAGTCAATTCGGAGGAAATGGCCCTCAAACTTTGGGCACAACTTATATACCAGTAAATCATCACAGGCAATCAGTGCTCGGATAGCTTAGATGTCAGCGCACTCGATTACCGTTCGCTAGGTCCGCAGTTCGGTCCTGGCTGCGTTTTATTTTTTCAATATTATTCCAAATTAAATTAAAAATTTATAAATATTTTAAATTAAAACTTTAATTATTTTCGTGCAGAAAATAACTTTCTTGACACCTTTCATTTTCATGAATAAGTTCTGTATCACTCACAATAATTTTTTCAGCCAAGATGGCCAAAGTATTTTGGAAAATTTCTTCACCCATCAACATTGCTTCATGAGAAATTGAAGCTGAAGATTCTGATGAAATTAAATTATTTTGAACCAGTAAACCTTGATAATAAATAACAGCATCTTTTAATCTCAACTTTGACACTTCACTGTATAATAATTCTTGTGTGGTTCCATCTTCAACCTCCGAAACACTAGCAGTATCATAATTCATAGACATTTTCACTTTAGAATTTTTTAACTCTCTGCTTTAACTTATGCTAATTTAATCAAAAAGCAATGCGAAACACTTCAAAATCCAAAGGTGAATAACCTCGTTTGTTCAGGGCTTCTAAAGGAATAGAAGTAAAAGCACTGTCGAAGAATTTCATACGATAATGAGTAAAGCCATTTATCCATTGGTCCCTTTACAATTATTGAAATTTCGGACCATCTGCCTACGCATTTAATAGATTAACAGCTGCTCTCTGTTATTTTTATTCCAGCATTAAAATATTGGACCATCTGAATATGTATTCAATATATTAACATCTGCTCTCTACTGTTTCCAAGATAAAATAAGAACGAAGAATTTGTGACTATAAAAACCCAATAATTTAAACCTTTCAATGAATTTAGAATGATAATTTTAAGTATAGTTAATATTTATCACCATTAAAGATGTATTTATAATTATTTTACCGTTTATATATTATTTTTATTATTATTTTATATGTAATTCAAGTATCATATTAATAAAGTTATTTTCTGCATAAATATAATTAAAGTTTTAATTTAAAATATTTTTCAAATTTTTAATTTAATTTGGAATAATTTTGAAAAAAATAAAAACAAAGAAACCTCAGCAGGACCGAACTGCGGACCTTCCGAATGATAAGCGAGCGCGCTGACATCTGAGCTATCTGAGCACGGATTTCCAGAGAAGAGTTACTGGTATATAAGTTGTGCCCAAAGTTTGAGGGCCATTTCCTCAAAATTGGCTGGCCATTGCACTTTTTTAGATTGATGGGTGAACACCCTAATGGTATGCTACTAATATGCCAAGTTTCACCCCGAATTGAATTTCCCAAGTCGTGCCCTCTCCTTGTTAATAAAACTATTTGTTTCATTCATAGAACTAATAAGGTCGAAACGTAAGAGCAAATCCCAAAAGAAATTAAATTTAACCACGTTGGCTCTTAAAAAAATGACTACTATCTATCCAGAGATCGCGACAAAATTTAACGCAAAATGAGGGGAGGGGGATCGGAAGTGAAAATAGTTTGCGCACCCCTGCTCTGAAGCATAAAACGTTACTGTATTTCAAATGCTTATTTAATTATATATATACATATATATTACATTTTTTGTTGCGTAGTTTAATAAAAAGATTTATCTGTCTGACTACAATAAAAAAATTATCATCGGAAAAATTAAATATTTTGCCGGTATTTTTATTTATTTTCCTAAAGAAAATTGTTACTACAGGAAAACTTGTCCAGATACAAGCTTAAATTTAATGTAATACCTTGAAAAACTTACTTATTCACATTCTTACACATTTTTACTATCCTTTTACATGAGAGTTTTTGACTTGAGGTATTCTTTAACATAGAAGAGAAATTTAAGTAGGAAAATTCTAACTTTTGTTCGGCAGAGCATAGCTGAAACCGTCTTTTGTACCAATAAACGCAAACTTCCATTCCATTCAACAGATTTTCCTTGGAATCATTCGGATTTTATTTTTTTCCAGGGATAATTTATATATTAAAGGACATAGAAGAAACAAGATAAATCGGAACGTACGTTTTAATAAAAGCTCTACCACTATTTTAATTCAAACATTTTCTATATAAATTTTCTGACACAATTATATCTTAATGTTGACAATGCAAAGCATCATTGCTATAGTTTATAGCTTGGACTGTAACGTACGAGCTGGTAATCGAAAGTTAGATTTGAAGTTCTTAGCATTTGAAGGTGCCAGGGAAAAAGTGAACTTTTTCCATTTCCTTCTGGTTTTGAGGTTCCATCCTCATCTTTTAGCTTAATGAAAGTAGTTTTTGACATCTACTTGGAAATTCTCTGTGGGGTAGATAAAAGGAAGTTTCGGAATATTCAGACACATACAAGCAATCATTGTGCTACTTAAGCACTACCTTCGGATTTTGTGAGTTTACAAACTGTTTTCCGCATTGTTAACGTGGATTGATCTTTTTGAGAAAACGGAACATTTAGGCGTCCCGAAACTGTGTTGGGGGACAAAGGAGTAGGCCACTTATAAACAAGACGTATAGTTGCATTAAATATGCCGCGATTTAAATACTGAGTTTGCTAAGCAATTCCAGCGCTACTCCAGTAGAAGTAAAGAAACTCAAAGCCAATAAGCTCATGATTTCTAGAAGAAAACATAATGAAACCTTCGAGAAGACATAATGTGTTAATTCAGAAAACCATATTGAATGTTTAAAGATCGAGAATATTATTCAAGATTCATCAGGATTAGAAGTAACAAAGTATAGTACATGTTACAAAACTTTTATTAACTACACTTGAAATAAATGAAAATGTGGAAAATGATATTATGCTTCATTATTCAAATGTACGGCATAAGTTAAAATTTTTGAATATTCAATTTTTATTAATAATTATGGCTTTAGATAACTGATAATTGTCTAATTGAGCAGAATTAATTTGAAGTAACCTCTGCCTTTATAGGCGGCAAAATTAAGTAAAAATAAAACTAATGCGCCCACGTGGATACTATAGGCTAACTTTACTAAGCGCCTGCTAGAACCCGGAAATGAAGTTTTTTTTTTTAATTTTTATATCCGGACAGATTATTTCCATGTAATGCCCCGTGCACAATCAGATTTTAACCAGACAAGTCATTAGTGACATAATGCAGAAGAAGATGTTAGCTGCTTGAAGTGCATTGAAAGCATTTGGGTACTGCTCACGTACCTACCGTACGTACTGAAGGAAATAATTGCGGGCCCTGTTTTTCAACTTATTATAGAGAAGGTAATTACCTAGATTTACAAAACAATCATAGTTGTAACTTGTTTTATGAGCAAGTTAAAGTTAAAATTCACAAAAAAGTAAATTAAATATTTTTTGATGTGATTAGAGGAAACAAATGTATTTCATCTGCCTAAGTGTGAAGTGTACCCTAGATAGCTGTTCTCTGCAGATTTGATATCAATCAGCAAAACTATTTGCATTACATGCTAAATAATAGAATATCATATTTACAACCAAAACTTTTAGCAGTTTAAATTTTTTAAAATGTTAGAAAGGAAAATCGTTGTTTCAACACTTGATAAATTCTCCGAATAATAAAAAGATAAAAGAATATTTTATTTTGAGTTATTTATTCCTACAATATAAAATTTATCTGCAAAAAATTTTAAGATTATTATAATTATTAGGATCCTGAATGTCCGCTATTTTTTATATTTCAATTTTAAAATAAAATTCTTTTTGAAATTATCACTCAGCGTTCTTGATATTCAATGCGATATATTTTGATTTATAAACGACATTATTTGAGATTTTTCGGTCTAAATGCAATGGACTATATGAGGCAACTGTCATTCATATGCTTCAGATTCAGTGTACCCCAGATATTTGGCGCTGTAGGAGTGATATCAACCGGCGATGAATGGCTTTGAAATTGTCATTTCCAGGTATACTATGCTACTTCAGAATGTACAATGCGTCGTTGCATACTATTGCATGTGTTATATATTTCGAAAATCATGGAGAAGCAAGATGTAAACATTCAAGTGGAACTTACATTGCGTTAAAAGAGCTTAAAGGGTTCGATGATTTCCAACAGATCATTTAAATGTCTTGTGGAATCTTTTCTAAAATTCTCAACTGTAATTCCATACCATTCAATAAAGTGCATGCATAGAATTGGAGCAATTTTAAACTTGTAAACTAAAATAAATCATTTAGAGACGTTATAATTAGATACAAAAATTACGTGGAATTTATAAACATTTCAGTTGTTCTTTAGGTTCTCATGTGAATTAAAATGAGAACGCATTCCCAATATAGAAATTGTCATTTAATTATAGAATTGAGAAAACAAATCAGTTAAATTAGTTAACTCTTGATATTTTAGCAAGAATTAAATTAATTATCTGAAAACAGAGTTATAGTTTATACACGTTGGATATAATTTTGATTAATGTTGAGACATTTCATATTGAACAATTTGAGATTGAAATTTAAATAATAGTAAATAAATTAAAACGAAACTGATTTTCTGACTCTCCAATAAGATTAGGGTTAAGACCAAAGGAACATCACCCCGCCCTGACGAAGCATCCGGGTAAACGACTGGAAGACCGGCCACCACAACAGATAGTCAAGCACTGTGGTTCCTGGATAAAAGCCCCTATTACGAGCGGCTCATGCAACCCCCCGTTTCACCGGCGTATGACCTGTGATCCGAAGTGGGCCCGAAGCGCCACAACCCCAATATTGTGCCATCGGGTGGACGACAGCCAACTTACTTATACGGCAGCCTCTCATCCGAAATCTCGCGCTGTCACCCCCCCCCCCCGATGAGGTCTAATAAGATTACTATCCTAATATGATATATATATATATATATACCAACAGCCAGCTACATATTACAAAATGGTGCTTTGCCATAAAATAATTTACAATGCATGAACTTTCATCAATTAGAATCCGCGTCATTTTCATAGATTTAACTACAATTCGAGACTTTTTGAAGGATTGACCATTTGCATACAAAATAAGTCAGTAAGTATTGATTGAACAGATTGTGGTAAGACTTAAGAAAAAGGTGCGGTTTCTCGCCAAAATGGGAAATTGCGCCAACCATCCAAAAAGTTGCCAAATATCCGCCATCTTCAATGGTGTCAAGATGGCGGCGATTCTAATGACAGCCATAGCCAAAAATGTCAATAGTAAATAAAATTAGAAATAGTACATAAAATTGCAAATACTACATAAAATTGTTTGAAATTTAACATGAATTTTCTGAAATTCTGTCACAAATTAGAAATTCTGCCAACGTTTTAGGGTTGCCATCAAAATGAAGAAGGTTACCACATTTGGCGAGAAATCAATTTGGCGAGGGAAAAAAATTCAACTTAGCGGACCGCACCTTGTTCTTAAGTCGAGCCCAGAATGTCCTTAGAATCATTCGCTTTTGTATTTATTTTCCAGAGATAATTTATACATTAAAGGACAAAGAAATAATAAGCATGTGGATAGTAACGGACGTTTAAATATAATATGTACCACTATTTGAATTCAAAAATTTTCTATATAAATTTCTTTACAATAGGATGAAAGCAATTCCGAGAGATAAGGTTCTAGATTCCTTTAAATAAAGCTTCGACTTGATTATCGAGGCTGGTAAACGATGACGAGAAAATAAGTTGCTATCATTTGAAGGTACGAGGGAAGAAACGAAGTGGTTACATTTCCTTCTGATTTTGGGGTTTCGTATGAAAGTAGCTTTTAGACATCTGTTTGGAAATGGGTAGATAACAGAAAAGCTCGGAATATGCAGACATATCCAAGCAATCAACGCGGTTCTAGGCATTACCTTCGGAGTTTTTGAGTTTTCAAGTTGTTTTTCGCAATTTTAAAGTGGTTTGCTTTTTTTCAGAAAACAAGACATTTCAGCGACCCGAAATTATGACTGGGGACAAAGAAAATGCCACTTATTTACGGGTAGTTTAGCCGTATTAAATATGTCGCGATTTAAATTCAGAGTTTGATAAGCGATTCCAGCGCCACTCCATAAGAAGCAAAGAAACTCAAAGCCGATGAGCTCATGATTTAAAGAAGAAAGCATGATGAAGCCTAAATTCTATGACTATGACCTAAATTCTATAATTCTAATTCTATGGTCGAGACAACATAATGTGTTTATTCAGAAACCCCAATTGAATATTTGAAGATCGAGCATATTATTCGAGATTGATCAGGATTAGAAACAACAAAGTATAATACTTGTTATAAAACTTTTGTTAATTATACAAATGAAGATGTTGAAAACGATATTATGTTTCATCATTAAAATGTACCGCAAAAGTTGAAATTTTGTAATAAAAATTTTATTAATAAATATGCACTTAGATAACTGATAAGGGATTTAATAAGATGTATTTAATACAAATAAACTCTGATTTTAAAAGCAAAGAAATGAAGTAAAACTGAACTTATTACGAATAGACGAGTATATAGTAAGTGTGCTAAGCATGTGTTAGGACCCCGAATATGAAGTTGGTTTTTAAATTTATATATCTGGAAAGATTATTTCCATGTAATGTTCAGTATACAATCCAATTTTAACAACAGAAAATTCATTAGTGGCAAAATGCGGGAGAAGCTATTTGAGGCGTGAAGTGCATTGATAACACTTTGGTGCTGCTCACGTACCTACCATACGCCCTATAAGTACAACTGACGTAAAGTAATTGAAGGCCCGGTTTTGTCCCGCATTTTAGGGAAATTATGAGAAAAACGGCATCTAATTACTTTTTAGAGCCAATGCATTTCTCGTCGCCAATTGTTCCTCCGGCATTTGGTCGTTCATGACTTGCCCGGTTAAATTCGAAGGTGTGCATGGCGCCTTAAAAGATGTAAAAGCCTAGTTCATGTAGTATAGAGATAAACAGATATTCACTATCTCAGGGTTGAGAAACAAACTCAATCATTATAAAGAAGATATTTTCTCAGGAAACTGTTGTATCAATGAATAGGCTGAAGAATGCGCCTTTCTTTACAATGAATATCGATTACTAAAAGCCATATCGATTACAACTAAATTACCTTCAATAGAAGCTGATACGCTACCCCTAACCACAATGTAACCGGGGTGGGTCCACAAACGCGATGCGCAGTAGGTCTTTCCGTGCAAGGATTCGTATTGGGGGAGACTTCGAAACTCTCCGCTGTTCCACGCAGTTTTCAATAAAAGCAATAAATTTATTCCATCTGTGAAAAACGGTAAAAATAACCGACTAATGGTTCGTTATTGTATCTTCATCATTTTGCATCACGAGACTGCTTATAAATTTCTTGCGCTATGTACTTTTATTTTTAACGAAAATGAATCATTGTT
>BGPR01009332.1:0-15105 GCA_013235015.1 Araneus ventricosus | reverse complement strand
TGCTCGTATATATGTGAACATTATAATACAGAAATGAAACAAATTGGAAGGACAGAATTTGACATACGGTTTTGTCACTGGAATCTATTATCAAAATTTGGACCAAACGCGCCAACTGGTTAAAAGTCTGTTGGTTTTCTATTCATATATATAACATTATTCTTTAAGTGAGGTGAAAACAAGAATCAGAAGTAAATAGGCTGTAGTTGCTATAACTTCTATTTATTCATTTTGAAGATGATAATACAGGTTATTTTGAATAGATAACGTAATCATAACGTAAAGAACATACATGACCAGGAGTGAAATATTATCCGCGAAATGGAGTGTCTTAGTTTGTTTTTATATGTTTAAAAAGAGAGCGTTAACAAAACGCAGAGAGCTTAAATACTTGACAGAAGGGGACTCCCGGAAAACACTCGTGACTCTGGAAGTTAAAGTAGAAGTGTGGTTCTCTAAGATTGAAGTAGAGGCAATTAAAAATGAAGTGTCTTTAAAAAAATTCATTTAAAGATGTTTTAAAAGTGAAATCATATTACATGCATATGTGAGCGAGAAAACCAAAAAGGGTAATAAGCTAGTTACCTGAAATTTGGTCGTTTTTCTTGACTCCAGAACCTTAGAAATGTATCGAATGTCTGCCAGAATCGGTTAAAAGAACAAGTTAAAAATTATTAATCGATTATCTTGTATGTATTATGTATTTCTTCCTGAGAAAAACAATTTCATTAAGGAGAATATTTTATTGACATAAAAGATACGCATTCAAATGATATATATAATGTCTGAAAAATGTTTTTATACCATGTTCCAGACGAAGTAAGTAAGAACAACTCGTGCGGTAAAAGAGGGTATGCAGGGATATGTAATCGATGGGTATGCAATAGATGGTTAGGGCCGGATTGCCTAACGGGCAACAGCTGCCTACGGACCCTACAACTCTGAGGGCCGAGACGTTTTTCTTCTTGTATTTTCAATGTAATCTAATTTTCTACTTTCTCTTGAATTACAAGGGCCGTGTACTCGAACATATACAAATTAAAATCAAGTCTAGTTTAAATTTCAGAACGTTAGCTTAGTAATCTTTTTTATTCGTGTTATCGAATTCGTTTCCAGATTAGTATGGAACTTTTTTTCAGTTTGCTGACTAACTCACACGTAAATAGCCCTGACAGACCCTGACCTAAATATTTAGACTACGTTAAAAAGATTTTGTAACTTTTTAAATTACTTTTCAAATTAACTTTTTTATACGTGAGATACTAAAACCAACTTTTTTGAAAATAGCCTGGAATGAAATGATTTGCTATTTGAGTTTGTCGTAGTATTCAAGAACTATTTATATAGATATTAAATTAAAATTATTAAGAAACATCTGAGTTCAGAAGGGGGAATCCGGAACTTGCATAGCCCAAGGGCCCTATTAAATTTTAAAACTTTGCTTGCTCTTCACAAATTAGATGCAAGATCTAAATTGTCGGAAAGAACGAAATTCAGACGTATGGCTACCGAGTTCGAGTCTTACCTTCCCGGTATTACCCCACTTTCTTATACAGTGCCGAAGCAACCACGGGTAAAGGGGGTGTACATTAGGGTCGAGCGAAAAAATTCAAATTTATATTTCAGAATCGCTATAGCGCGGAAACGTTGCGATTGGTGCATACTTACATAACAAAAAAAATTCAAAGTTGATAATATCTTGATAAAAATGGAGAATTTTTGCTTCCATACTTTTTTAGTGCTATAGTGGAAAAAAAGTTTCAAAGGGATCTACTACATAAGAAAAAAAATATTTATCTATTTTGAGAATATCTTCCGATTGCTCAAATCCTCAAAATTTATGAAAAAAAATACAATATTTTGAAAATTTTGGAAAATTTTTAAACCAAATTCGTATCAGTTTTTAAAGATCCGCAATGAGACCACGGATTTAATCAAACAACTCCAAAGAGTTTTTTTTTCAAGAAATAGCGTTGATGGTATAAGTATTCGAATTTGTTCGTTCGAATTTGAATAATCCAGCAATACATTGTAGAAACAGTTTAGAGCATCTTGTGCGAATGGGGAGTAGAGGCCGCGGTGGCCTAATAATAAGCTCCCGGCCGGGTGGAACCTGGACTGGTGGGCTTCAGGTTCGAGACTCGATTCCACCGAAGATACGTCGCTTATTGGGCCAGTTGCACGATAAATCAAACATAGAGGACTCTGACGTGGTGTTTTAGTTTGGAGAGGGAGCACCAAGGACGCTGATAGAACTAAAAGAAATGATAAACAGAAAATAAGGAGCAGCTGTAAGCAGAAGTAGTAAAGTTTCTTATCATGAATATTCAAAGATTCATGGATTGGGTGGCAAGTTCACTCCTGACACGACTTTGGATTTTAAAATTTTATCTTCCATGACTGCCCAAAAGCATTGAACATTACGGAATTTCAAATGCTTAACTAAATTATATTTATTACATATATATAGAGAGAGAATGAAATGTTATATATATATATATAACATTTCTAGTTACGTAGTTTAATAGAACAATTTATTTGTCTGACTACACTAAAAGAATTATCATCGGAAAAATTAGATATTTTTGCAGGCATTTTTTTATTTTTCTAAAAAAATGTTATTACAGGATAACCTGTCCAGGTACTAGCTTAAATTTAATGTAATAGCTTGAAAAAACTTAATTACCTTTATTTACAAAAAAATCATAATTGTAACATGTTTTATTATCCAGTTAAAGTTATGATTTACGAACAAAACTATTTATATATTTTAATCAAATTGAAAGGATTGTAAGAGACGTTCGTACTTCAACTGCCTAAGCTTGAAGTGTACCCTAGATAGCTGTTCCCTGCAGCTCTGACATTAATCGACAATCATTTTGACTTAAACGGTTTAAAATTTTATGAATGTTAGGAAGGAAAATCTTTGTTCAAACACTTGATAACATTTCTGAATAATGAAAAAAGGAACATATATTTTATTTTGATTTATTTATTCCTAAAGGAAAAATGTTTATGCAAACATTTTTTCAGGATTATTTCCTCGAAGGCCGATACTTTTATAATTGAATTTTAAATATAATTTCTTTGAAATTATCACCATTGCTTTTTGTTATTTATTGTAATCTATTATGATTCTACAAACAATGGTATTTGAGATTTTCTCTAATTGCAACTGTTAAGGGACAAAATGTAATTCAATGCCACAATTGTCAAATGTGTATTTGATACTATATTTGTAACGATATATCGTTAAAATATACTATGCCTTAGTATATATTACATATAGAATATGTTTCTAAAATCTTAAGCTAGGATGTTAATATTCAAATGGTACTTACATCGTTAAGAGAGCTTAAAGGGTCAGATAACTTTGATCACTTAAATATCAAGAATCTTTCCTAACCCGCCAACTGTAATTGAATACCGTGCATACATTGAATTAACTCAATTTTATACTTATAAACTAAAACAAAACATCAAAAACAATATAATTGGATACAAGTGTCATGGAATCTATTAACAGTTTGGTTTCCATTTAGGTTCTCAACTGAATTAAAATGACAACACATTCCCAAAATAAAAGGTGCTAAATTAGATAAAAAGAAGTCAGTTAATGCATTAAATCCTGATATTATTTGGCAGAAATTAATTTAGTGATCTGATTGCAGTATTACAGTTTATTATTGGCATATGACTCGAATACTGTCTGACATGTCGGATCAACTACTTAAATTGAAATTTAAATAATAAAATTAAAAGGAAACCGATTTTCTGACTCTCCAATAAGAATACTATACATATAGATTAATTTTTTGAATTTCTGCAGTTTCTTTTCTTAAACTGTTAGTTCATGTTACAAGATGGCGTTTTGCACAAAAAAGAATTTACAATGTACGAATATTCGTGAATTGGAAAGAGCACAATTTTTCTAGAGTTAACGCCAGTACGAAACTGTTTGAAAGATTGACAATGTGCAGAGAAAATAATTCAATATGTTTTGCCTGAATAGACTTCCCTTAGAATCATTCGGATTTGTATTTATTTTCCAGAGATAATTTATACATTAAAAGACGTAGGAAAAAACAAGCATTTGGATGGAAATGGACGTCTTAATAACAACTCTACCACTATTTTAATTTAACTTTGTCTCTATAAATATTTCAACAAATATAACCTAATTGATTGTAAGATGAGTTATCGACTTTTTTTTAATTTATAGCTTGGACTTTAATGTCCGGGCTGGTAAACGAAAGTTGAAGTTGTTATCATTTGTAAGGACCAGGAATTGTTTTACGGAAGACATGTTCTGAGGAAAATATCGCTTCAGTGACTAGTTGGAAGGACGCGCTTCTTTTTTAAAAGAATTACAGAAGCTATAATGATCTATATTATATAAAACGCTTATGCGTGGCGCAAAAAAATGACCTTTATTTCTTTCTCCCCGTTGGCAACGATCAGTTTGTTTACCAATTTCAACCCTGACGCCAAGAATTTTGCTAACCGAGCTAATCGCTTACGGATTACAGGAGAAGTCGTTACTCTTTTTTAAATTTATTTATTTAAAATTAACTCTTTGCGAAGTTTTGAATAAAAGTTGCGTAGAAGAGAGCAGCGTGCAAGGGAATCCCTGGATGAAAGATTTCAGCGAAGATCGACAAGAAAGCCGCTGACAGGCTTAGGGAGCCAGAGTCTTTTTTTGTGATACTAATTGTGTGCACTATTTACTATGTGTAAAAATAAAAATTACAGAATAAAGACCAGAGAACTAATTATACATCAGAAAAGTTCTCTTGCACACTGCTCTCGGAGAATGATTAAAGTTGCATACTGTTTGTAACGTATATATAGAGAGAGATTAGATTTTTTTGCCACCGTGTTTGTACGGACTGTTTTAGCACATATATATTTTCACTGGAAGAGAATTACCACATGCTGCTAATGGTGAATGATAATGTTGCATACTTTTTCCTTTTCTGTGTAATATTTCATAAAAAAGAGTGCATATTTAAAATTTTGCTTAAAAAAGCAACGATTTTTGAAATTTTTGAGAAAAAACTATCTTATCAATTATAAAAGGCTAAAAGTAAATAATTATTATGGGTTTTAAATTTGAATAGTTAATATGAACATGTTTCAAACCACTATTTTCTTTAAACTGTTCTTTTTTAGCTAAAAGGTTCCAAGATGGTTTACATCTTTCTACGACAAGATACAATCAAGAATTTTCTGAGATTTAAAACACAAATGACTACATTGAGGAAAACACTATTTCTTTCTTGGCTAGATAATTGTTGAAATAAGCATCTATACAGGTGGGGAAGCTTTTCTGTGTAATATTTTATAAGAAAGAGTGCATATTTAAAATTTTGCTTAAAAAAGCAAGGATTTTTGAAATTTTTGAGAAAAAAGCTATCTTATCAATTATAAAAGGCTAAAAGTAAATAATTATTATGGGTTTTAAATTTCAATAGTTAATATGAACATGTTTCAAGCCACTATTTTCTTTAAACTGTCCTTTTTTAGCTAAAAGGTTCCAAGATGGTTTACATCTTTCTATGACAAGATACAATCAAGAATTTTCTGACATTTAAAACACAAATGACTGCACTGAGAAACACACTATATTTTTCTTGACTAAATAATTGTTGAAATAAGCATGTATACAAGTGGGGAAGCTTTTCTGTGTAATATTTTATAAAAAAGAGTGCATATTTAAAATTTTGCTTAAAAAAGCAAGGATTTTTGAAATTTTTGAGAAAAAAGCCATCTTATCAATTATAACAGGCTAAAAGTAAATAATTATTATGGGTTTTAAATTTGAATAGTTAATATGAATATGTTTCAAGCCACTATTTTCTTTAAACTGTCCTTTTTTAGCTAAAAGGTTCCAAGATGGTTTACATCTTTCTACGACAAGATACAATCAAGAATTTTTTGACATTTAAAAAACAAATGACTACATTGAGGAAAACACTATTTCTTTCTTGGCTAGATAATTGTGGAAATAAGCATCTATACAGGTGGGGAAGATTTTCTGTGTAATATTTTATAAGAAAGAGTGCATATTTAAAATTTTGCTTAAAAAAGCAAGGATTTTTGAAATTTTTGAGAAAAAAGCTATCTTATCAATTATAAAAGGCTAAAAGTAAATAATTATTATGGGTTTTAAATTTGAATAGTTAATATGAACATGTTTCAAGCCACTATTTTCTTTAAACTGTCCTTTTTTAGCTAAAAGTTTCCAAGATGGTTTACATCTTTCTACGACAAGATACAATCAAGAAATTTCTGAGATTTAAAAGACAAATGACTGCACTGAGAAACACACTATATTTTTCTTGACTAAATAATTGTTGAAATGAGCATGTATACATGTGTTAAAGCTTTTCTGAATTACACTCCATTGCAAAGCGGGCATATTTAAAACTTTGGTGGAAAAAGCAATTTTTAAAAATTGATTTTGAAGATTTGGAAAAGGCTATCTTATCAGTTTTAAACTGAAAATTTTAGTGGAATGAAGTTATGTTGAAATAAACTTTTGAATAAATACTCAAAAGTGTATGCCAAGAAGTTTTGAATTTCTGATTGATGAAAATAATTTTGATTTTTAATCATCTTTTGATTATAAATATTACCTTTCAAATTTCTTTCTAACATTTACATATATATCTGTGCTACCAGAAGATTTTAATTGTAGAAACTGATGAAAAATTAATTTTAGGAGTTCGTGCAATTTAAAATAATTTAAATTTACTTTTATTAATTAATATACTTATAATTTCCTAATACTAGCAGAAACGGATAACTACGGCAAGCGTGTGAAGTGAGCTGTTTTCACATAGTGATCCCGAAAGAATCACGTGATTCTTTGGTGTCGGTGAGCGGAGAGAGCAAGGGGTGTTATATATATATAAAGATTTTATAACAACTGTGCTAGGACACCCAGCATCTTCATGTAGCGAGCGAAGCGAGCAGGGTTTGCGTAGCAAGCCCGGAGGATTGCAGCGCAATCCTCCTGGGGGTTGGCGAGCTTTAGCGAGCAGGGGGCAGAGCCCCTAGTTCATTTTTATAGCGATTATAACTAAATTGCATTCTCCAGAAGCTGCTATGCAACCCCAAACTAGATTTTAAACACCCCATCTTAACAGTTCCTGTCGTATTTATTGGATTTAGCTTTGACTTTGCTTGTTTTTCACAATTTTTTAATGTTCCTCTGAAACATAAAAATTTAATTACTCTTATCAGAAAAAATCACAGAATTCCAAAAGCGTGTGTCTTTTTCATACTCTTTTTCAAAGTCAAATCTCTTCTTGCGAATAATTTTCATTATGAACGGTTTCCTCTGCAAACACTGCTGGCTAAATGTATTGCAAGATTGGTAAAATGCGAAACATTTAGAGCTTATTTCAATTCCATTGTTTACTATCAGTTGTAAAGAATCACGGGACGCACAATCGTTGGAGCTCATATTTTACAGTTAAGATTTTGCCGCGAGGACATTAAGGGACAGTCCACGAATTGATGAACAAGATTCATTCGTTTCCAGGGAACTGATAATGTTTTGAAACTTTCAAAAATCATTTAGCTTCTTATGCACATTGCTTGCATGTATTTTCATAAAAAAAACTTGAATATTCGGGAAGATATCAAGTTTTTTAAAAACAACCCAATTTTCGGATGTTTTTTGCTTATAACATGTAGAGTTTTACGCCAAATTTTGCGAAACACGCAGAATAATCAACAAAATGTTGCAGAAAATTGTATGAAAATTTGGATTTCATACCTTTACTACTTGAGGAAATATCAGTATTTTTAGTAAATACTTTTTAATTCAACATATGAAAAATATAACGTAAATGTTCTTTCATAGCGTCGAATCCAGTCATTTTAGGCAACTAATATAAAAATTCCATTTCAATACCATTCAAATTTAGAAAGTTGTAGGCAATGCAATCAAGAAAATGTCAAAAAAATTTTGAGGTGTTTTCCACAAATCACTAATTTTTAAACATGAACCTTCCTGTATTAATCGTCGAATTGCAATTTTAATTATATATTTAATTGATAAGTTCAGATCGGTACTCAGGATATTCAAACGTCATAAAATTCAATATTGCTGTTCGAAGATTCAAGTTTAAAAATATTGGTTTGTTGAAAACTCTCATAATTTTTTTCTCTTGGAGAACAACTGCTGATTCTGCTGGTTACAATGTCTAAATCTTACTGGTATTGAACTGGAATTTTTATATAAGATACTGCCTTAGATATCTAGCTTCGACATTATGAAAGAAAATTTACTCCATGTTTCGTGCAAGCGCTGTTAAAATGTATTTACTACAAATTCTTCCCCATATTTCTTCTTTATATAATATTTCTTCGAGTATTCAAAGTATTCATTTCAGGTTTTAAAACAAATGTTTCTCTAACATATTTTAGATTAACGTTTCGCAACAGTTGGCGTGAAACCTGTATTTTATAGCTAGAAACACGCCAAAAATTTAAGATATTCTAAAGAAACCTTTATATATTCCAGAGTATTCATGAAATTTTTATGAAAAAGGATGTAAAAAATGTGCATTCGGAACAAAATGATTGAAGAATTTTTCGAAGCATTTTTAGCTTCCTTTAAATAGGCATGAGCCAAAATCATTTTCGTGTTCGAAAATTTGAATGGATTTCTTCTTCTCTATGGATTTATGTGTACGCAGTGGAGATTCATGTTCACCTGCAGCTTTTGGTTCCATGTCAGAGATTCCCAATCTGTGGTACGAGTACCCCTGGGGTACCCAAAACTAATGTTGGTAATGGCGGAAACACAGAAGGGATTAAAGTAAAAAATAAAAGTTTATAGAATTCTTTCCGCGACTCCCTGGGGAAATTGAAAGTTATGCTAATCGAAATCCTACTTGGTAGCAGTTAAAGAAGAGTACCAAGCAAACAGTGCCGAGACAGTAAAATAATTAATACCACTTACGAACACAGAGCTTATGGAAAGAATATACTCGTCTTATGCGTGTATATTTAGACCAAATACCGTAGTAAGCTTGACACTTTTCCAGACATGAGAAAATACCTGTCTCCATTTGAATCTAATTTTATAAAATTCTTCTCCATGAAACAAGCTCAAGGTTCTTATTGAAATTGTCTTCCATTTAAATAGCAAATTATCACATTCGGTAAATATAAAGCGGCCATTCACTTCGCAGACAAGTTGTGTATTTTGGAATGCGAGAAGGAAAAAGCTGTAAAAATCTGTGCCAATGAGCCAAACGACTCGCCATGGTTGGAATTCAGTCTGGACTGAAATCAGAACGAAAAGTCAGAGGGACCCTGAAAGATTCTAGCTTAAAGAACAATGCCTTGCGTAGATTGAAGCTTCGCTTCGAGTATAGCATAAATTAAAATCTGTTGACTGGGGAAAATGGAAGATCGATTTACAAGCAGATGTAGAGAGGGAAAGAAGATCGCTCCTCCCACATTCGCTCAGAGTTAGCGTCCATTTAAATACAAGTGAATGGAGTGCCTGTATTTTTCGATTAAAATGGGTGAAAAAAACCGGGCTTAGGACAAATGGCATGGCTGTACTTCGAGTGAATGGCCGGCTTAAGATTACATCGTGAATTAATACGAAACTTTTTTATTTCTCTTTTCATCTGTTAGGACATGGAATTAATACTATTATAAAAATGGAATAAAATGTAAAATCAAAAATAAATCACAGAAATGTCCGAACACCGTTAGAGCAATGCGAAAGGGTTCTTTCCTGATTTGTTCAAGCGCAGCACGGGCAGGTCATTTTTCTAAGGAAATCTATTGATTTTCCCCGCCTTTTTCACTTTCTTAACTTTGCAGTGTTTGTATTAAATGGCTCTAGCAGTCTAATTAATGCTGGATAGCAAAACAAGTAGGATAGGATAGGTAAATCGGTTTATAGGTACAGTGAAACCTCTCTGAGCGGCCACCCCTCCGTTCCGAGAAAAATTGGCCGCTCAGAGGGGGTGGCCGCTTTGAAGGGTTTTCGTTACAATTACAAGATAATTGCTGTAATACATAATATAAACAACTTACTTAATGCTGTTGCGTTGAGCACGCAAAAAGGTGTATTGTTATCGTATTTTGTTTAAATCTTCTGTATCTTTTTTCTTTTTTTACCTTTTAATTTATATTATTTGTTTCTGTATTATATTAGAAATAGCTGCATATGCGCCATTCTATATATTACAAAGAGTTTTAATTAATTTTTGACTAATTAATTTGTAGTTATTATCTTTGTTAAATCTTGTTATAACTGATAATATAAACATGTCTGACACATATTTCTTATTTAAAATGAAGTTTGAGACTTATCTAAAGAGAAAATAGTACTTTATTTAATAATTTTTTACATTTTTTGAAAAGAAAGGATACAACTTGTGACTGTTTTAAGTTTTTTCCCTTCTCGGAAAAAAAACATTTTTTCAGGTTCGTTTTTCAGTTTAAGAAGTAAATCTCTAACCGATGCTTTTGTTAAATGGGATGGGCGAACCCACCCGGCGGCCATTGAGAGGGGTTGGGTGGCCGTTGCTAGGGGTTATTTTAACATTAGGTCTATGGGCTGAAAAATCCGTGCCACGAAAAATTGGCCGTTAAGAGGGGTGGCCGCTATGTAGGGGTGGCCGTTCGAAGAGGTTTCACTGTACTATTTTCCTTGCAATTAAAAATTATCAAAAATCAATAAAATCAATACTTGTAACTGTTTTAAATTTAAAAAATCAATCTGAATACAAAATTTCTTACAAAAAATGTGCTTATTTTTGGACACAATATGGCCGAAAAGAGAAACTGTTAAGTGGTTAAGTTAATTCGAATACTTAACTTTAAAGTTTAATATTGCAAAAAATTGGCAAGGTTGTCGACAGCAAGGAGTATTGAAAAATAAAGAGACTAATCAGGGCGGTACGAGAGTGAACAATCTGTTAAGTGGTTTAAATTAATTCGAGTCATTTGAGTCTTAAGGTAACATAAAGGCTGAACTAATAAAAAGCTTCTTTCAGAGAAATTATCATTGGGAGAGGGGTTGAAAGTAGGAGCATTCAAAAATAAAAAGACTAATCAAAGGGGAACGGGGGGAAGAAACATTGGGATCCGCATCTGTATAATATCGAGCCGCGGAATCGGCTTGGACTGTTACGGCTTATTCTTAAAAGTTTCGGAAACATAACAATAGTCAAACTGGTCAACACATGCAATCTGAAGAATTATTTTCGATTTATTCATAAAAACTGGATAGAAACTTCCTTTAGAAGAGCTTAACATCATTTAATTACGCTGTTGTATTTACGTGCATGCGTTTAGCAACGCTTGGCTCTCCTAAATGAGCGTATACACTTGCGATCAGAACAGTTCGCGAATAGCTCGCAGCGTGTTCGAGGAAATTTCTTTCACTGCGAACGGACATCGATACAGTAGAATACCGGGAAATCGAACCTTAGGAATCTGAAATTTCGGATCATTCGAACATTTGTTTTAATTTTCTGAAAACTTTTTATTTAAAAAATTTAAGAAAAATAAGAATTCCGAATCAGAAACAAATATGATATTTATTCCGAACTTAAAAGAAACATTGGAATTTGCCTTTAACCCTTCGAACGTCTCTAGTCCAACAAGAAACATTACTTAAAACGGCACTTCTCTAGATAAATGTTGAACTCAAATCTCTCAAAGAATAACTTAGAGAGTATTTCTAAAACGATCGCATAGAATTCCTCCTGCCTTACACCTTATTGTTTCCGATAGCGATAGGGGTTGCTCCCCCCTGTCTACTGTAAACCTTGAAGGTCGGATAATACTAGGAATTTGGGGTGCAGCCGAGTGAATTGGACTCACGTCATCGGGTAGTCTCTCATTTATTCCTTTCTATTCAATGCAATAAGTCTGTCAGCTGAGAATGCTTGCATTGTGGTTTTGCAACAAGAATTTGATTTTCGCTGTGAAGCCCTCAGTCTGAAGCGTTTTGATAGAGCATAATATTTGGTTTTCCCCAAATAACAAAAAGTTACATTTGAATGATTTTTTTAGCAATATCAAACTGCCTTTTCATAAAATCAGGTCGTTTACTAGAGAAGATATAAAAAGCTTTTTAATTCTGAAAAAGACGCACAGAATAGTAGTATATGGGTGACAAGAATGAGCACAGTTTTGAGCCTGACAAGAATGAGCACAGTTTTGAGCCTGACAGGAATGAGCACAGTTTTGAATAGCCTTCCCTAGCAAGTCTTAGACGGAGAACAAACAATCCGACGAACAACAAAACGAGAAAATGTTTCTCCTAAAACAATACAGGCATCATTTTAAAATAAATATATAAAGAACTTACCTATCCTCCACGAACGATCTTAATTTTCTCGATACCCAGGCGAAACAGCACTTCAGCAATGCAAGGAGTTCGCGGCTGGCGGGGTACGGGAACGAAACGTTCGGGAGGAGCTTTTCGGAAGGCCTGCAAATTCTCTCGCTCCATTATCGTATGATGCAATAGAATAGCCAAGAAAAGTTTCGCATGAAGATTCGAGTTTAATTTAATCTCTTGCGTCTGCAGAGTCTAATTGAAAGCAATGCTAAAATGTAATTATGAGACGAGTTTGACATTGGCATTGAAGCGAAATGAAAAACGCATATTCCACCGAGACCAAGGAGGTTATAATGAAGATTCAAGGTTAATTTCATCTCTTGCGTCTGCAGAGTCTAATTAAAAGCAATACTAAAATGCAAAGACATGTTTCAAATTGACATTGAAGCGAAAATGAAAAACGATTGTTTTGTTTCTGTTGTTAGAGATTCTATGGCTCAGCAGCAATATTTCCCCCAGCTTCTGGGTCTTAGAATCTTTTTCTAGTTTCCAGGTTCGATCCTAGTCGAAAGTTTCAGCCACGATTTTTTTTTCGAGATTATAGTTTAAAGCAAAATACATAAGAGGCGCCCGAATGGAAATCTGTTTTATTTATTTATTTTATTTATTGAGCGTATATAAGCAGTGTTTTCATTGTGTTTCGATTAAAATGGAAGAGGTTTATCAAAGTTGTGGGGCGAAATTATTTTACCTCTCCGAGATAGCTTCAGAGCACCCCGTTACTGAACAAGTATTTTTAGAACTCGATCAAACCCTCTTCCGTGACGGAATCACTCTTGTTAAAATAGGATATTTGTTATCGTTCGCGAGACATATTATTCATAAAACTCCTGAGAAAAAAGAATTTGTTCATGAGCAGGTGTATAAAAGTCTGCGCAAATATTTCTCACTCTAAAGATGAAGAACGTTACAAAACAAACCTGGTCTAACATTTTTTTTTACTGAGTGTTATTATCGTTGAATTTATAGTTTTTATAATCTATTTGCAAGCGCAAACATCGAGCGAATTGCCTCAAAAAGTCAATATCACAAACTCTTCGTGCATTGTTTCCAAATATATTGGGAGGAAAATATTTCTTCATATCTGTTTTAAAAATAAACAACAGATATTCGATATACGATATTTTTTCTCCAACCAAACCCTGAATCCTATCCCAGAGATTCTCGGTGTTCAGTTAACCAAAAGTGAATTCAGGAAAGTGTGTGAAGTGTGTTGACTGTTTACAATCATGTTTTTACGACTCAAATTCCCATCTTCAATGATAATTAATGGGCCGAGTCAAAGCGGAAAAACTCACTTAGTTCGAAAAATAATTTCTGAACAAATGTATGAAATACCGATCAAAAAAGTCGTGTGGTGTTATAAAAGTTTTCAACCATGGTTTCACGAAGAGAGAAATATCAAATTCATAGCAGGATTGCCAACTGAAGACGAAAACTTTCAACTTTTGATTTTGGATTACCTTATGAACAATTTGACAGCTGAAATATCGCAAATGTTTACTGTTGGATCTCATCATAAGAATTTCAGCATAATTTTGATCACACAAAATCTTTTCCCCCGCATTAGAGTTGCAAGAGATATCAGTTTGAATGCTCACTATATAATACTCTTTCGAAATAACAGAGATCAATCGCAAATTGCATGTTTTGGCAGACAGGTGTTTCCCGATCGTTCTAAATTTTTCATGGACGCCTATAAAAAGGCTACAGCGGAAAAATATCAATTCCTACTTGTGGATTGCTTTCCAACGACAGATGAAGAATTGAGATTACGACAATCACTGTTTCCAGATCAAAGAGGAGTTAATTGGGTGTTTGTGCCAGAATAAAAAAAAAATGAATCGAATCAAACGACATGTGCACTTGTTGCATGTTTTATCCTCTGCGAGTCCCCAACAAAGAAATGCAATATTAAAAAGTGCTACCAACGAACAGATAAAAACATTGTGCGAAATATGTCAAAATGTATTAGCAGGCAAAGTGTCGAAAGCGAAGGTTCGACAGTTGTGTCGCTATAAGAAAGTCATTCGCCAGTTAGCCGACAGAAATATTCCCATTGCTCGAAAGCGCAAGTTATTGACAAATCAAACAGGTGGGTTTTTACCGCTCGTTCTTCCCGCTGTTTTGAGTCTTGTTGGAGGTCTAGTGGGGAAAGCTATAGGCAAGCGAATTTAAAAGAATGGCTCGAAAAATGGCGTTAGTCCCAAAGGAGCTCGTATCAGAATATTATCAACTAAACAAACCAGAAATAAGAGTTGAGGATAATATTTCAAATCTATTACATGATGAGGAAACGCCAGACGATATGAAAGCCAGACTATTATCTCATTGGATTCCGAAATATCAGCGTTTGATGCAGCCCCCTCCACCGCCGAAACCTTTTGAGATTCCTAAGGAACTCTTGCAAGAAACAGAGGTGGAGCAAGAAGAAAAACCCACCTCGTTGTTTTCCAGAAAAAACATGATTGCAAAATATATTTCATATACCATTCCGAAAACGAGAAAGAAATATATCCTACCCATTTTGGAAAAACTTAGAGATGTCAATTACACCTTCAATGATATGAACGAATTGCAAAAAGATGGAAAAACCGAATATAGAAGCAATGTAATTGATTTATTTAGTTATTTGATGAGAAATGAAAGAGCTGACAGCCAACCACCTCCGGGTTTTCATACTTTTTTGCAAGGAATTTTGGATGCGAACATAC
>BGPR01009331.1:0-56971 GCA_013235015.1 Araneus ventricosus | reverse complement strand
AAATAACTTTCAACTGCCAAGAGAAAAATAACTTTCAACTGCCAAGAGAAAAATAACTTTCAACTGCCAAGGGGAAAAAAACATGGGAAATGATATTTTAACCATTCTTGTTTTAAATCCGACAGAACCGTTCTAGTTATAAGCTGAAAAAAATTGAAAATAATAGTGTTATTAGAACGTTGAATGCAACTAATTTAAAAACAAAATAACATTTCGATGGCAAAACAGACTATTTTTTAAAAAATTCTCGAAATGGAGGAAAATTTTGTAAAATGACGAAAACCATGTATGCATGGCATCATTCAATGGTATCGTGGGTTCCAGAGGTACTTTCTCTACGAAGACGGTGCAGACAGGATCTAGCTGCTGAGGATTTCCTGAAAGGATAAAATAAAAAATGAGACATCATTGAAGAGCCGAGTGGATGAACATGTTAAAATTTTGTTAACTTAAAAAATCAAAAACATCAGATTTAAATAAAAAAACAATCACAAACCATGATTACAATACAATAAGTTAGGTACAATTAACAGAATCAAGAGACTTAATATTTTCATTATATATTATAATTTCATTCATGGCGCACCTTTTTTTTCTTATTTTTGGAAGCTTTGGATCCTTTATCATGATTCATCCTTAGAAAACACCCGTAAACTACAAATTGGACAAAGAAAAATTCTTCATTGATTTTGCTATTTTCAAAGTTTAACAAGCTTAATTTAAGTTCATTGAAAAAGAAATGTTACTACAATCGAACACTATAGCACCCAACCCCTTTTTTTTATATATATAAATGCTGTTTCAAAGGCACCAAATATTTTTTTTTTTAGACACAGGATACTAAAGTACAGTAGAGCCTCCCTACAACGAAGTCTCCCTATAGCGAATTTCTCCCTATAACGAATTTTTTAATTGAAATGTTAAATAACATTCAAAATATTCTCCATATAACAAAGTGGTTGTCTCCCTATAACGAATTTTCCAGACCTTTATCTTTTCGATTTTTGTCATTTTTGAAGAAAGTTGCTAATTTCTGTGCAAACAAATCGCTCACATGTGCCTGTTTCTGGAACCACTCGCATTGTTCATTCCAGCGATAACACATAAAAATAGAGTGCTATGTGAAGGGTAATGCAGTTGTGGGGACCTGGGTTTCTACAGAGGGAGCAACATTTCTACGGGTCAAGATTCCAAGAATCGGAGTGGAGTGGGGGTGGAAACAGCATATGGATGTGACCATACGCATTTCATGTTTATCCATACTAGTACATATTATTCTCTAAATTGGTGAATTGACTTCACTTTTGAGCATTTTATTTACACAATAAAAATTAATATAATTTTAACAAATTTATAATAAATATTACTTCATTTTTAATTGAAAGTCATAATTAAATATTTTTGAACTTATCTCATATACTAAAAGGTTTATAACATTTATTTAAATAACTGCAAAAATCTCTAATCTCCGCATAACGAAATTTTCTCTATAGCGAATTTTTCAACTGGAACCAAACGATTTCGTTATAGGGAGATTCCACTGTGTACCGAAAAAAAATGTTTTTAGAAAAAGACATAGGTTATATGGTAATGACGTCAAAAAGTAAATTTACTATTAGCTATCTTTTTAATATAAAGCTATGATTGGTACAAACATGTTTCAAAAATTCCATAAACATAAAAACTGACAAGAATTATTATGCCTATTACCTACCCAAAAATTAATAATTTAATAATAAAACATAATTTAGAATACAATGTAATGTTTAAACATAAAAAAATAAATTACTTTGAAATTTATAGCTTTAATATATTTAAAACAAATTTAGTTTATATTATAATTTTTTTTTTATAAATACACATACCCAATTGCTTCCAGGCATCAATTAATTTTCTTGGTTCGATGTCCAATGTCTTCTATGCTTTCCATGCTGAAAAGTCATAGAAAACTGTTTTTAGAACAACAAATTACTTCGCATCATAAAACAAATCATTAAATGATAAGCTAACTAATATTTGAATATTGCATAAGATTTTCCCCCAACATCCCATCAACCGACTGAGCTGAAATTTTGCATGCAAGTGTACATCCGAAGATAATGCAATAGTTGACAGGAGCTTTTCAAAAATATAAAGTAAACATATGTTTGAGCTCATTTCGGTTAGCTGAGCATGTAGATGTGTGCTGATCTGGAGCTGTTTGTTTAGTACATTATAATAAAAATGGTTAACTTGGAGTTTAGAGTGCGTACTCACTTCGTTTCCTGTAAGCTCGCCAAGAGAAGAGTGTGCCAGAACATTTGTTTTGGATGCGAGTTGAATTTTTTTTTTCGACGTCGTTTGAGCATGCGCCGACAGTGATTTATTTACAGGTCTACGGCGCATGCCCTTAATTTCACCTCATTTCTATTGGTTGACGTACGAATTTGAATAATACTTCATTTGGAATTCTTGATCATTTACCAAACGATATTTTTCAATAACCGTTTGCTTCTCTTCTGAAGATTTTCGTTCATTTAATTTATTGATTCTCTTTCTCGGTGTTGCTAATTATGGTTTCCAAATATCTAACAAGGAGTGTTTTTTCTGGAAACAGTTCCCTTGCTACGTTTCATCGTCTTCACACATCGTGCTTTCCCTGTGTGTTTCGTTTCTCAATGAAAAAGCGAAGCTACGAGGGGCCCACTTTGCTGAAAGTGAAGCCGCTGATGTTTTTTTTAAATTAAAAAATTTTGCCTGGTGCACACTTGCATGCCCAATGTCTCGTTTTGAGATGCCGTAGGCATCGAATACACAGGAGATCTAAAAAAACTCACTGCGCATCCTAAACAGCGTTTGGCAACGTCAAATAAATATGTTCCAAAGAAAATTGACGAGAAAATAGTACACACCCTAAACTCCAGGTTTACCTTGGGCTGCATGGATGGCCAGTTATTTTATTTTTATTTGCCTTTATTTCATTGGGCTTATTTCTCGACTCATTTCCCAAATAAGAAAATTTAAAAATTATAAAATTTATTTTTTTTGTAAGATAACCATTTTTTTCTTTAATAAAATATTTCACAAATAATGCCAAATCATATGAAACGATTCCTTCAGAAAGGTCGTGGCAAGGCAAGGTGGCAATCCAGGCTCACAAACATGAAAATATGCCAACTCATTGAATATCAATGGAAACTTAATTCCTTCAAATGACTAATTACCTAAAATGTTGACACAACTCCAGTCATATCTTTCTTTTGTTCGTGTCTGACCAACTGAAAATGGTTTATTACGAAATTCATGTTTTCTTATTAGACAGTAACAGCTGTAGGCCATTTTTACACGAAAATAGTCTCTATAGCCACCCAGGCCCAATTTTAGTAACAAATAGTTGCCACTGGGAACCCTATACATACATACACACATATATATTTGCATATACATACACATAGGGTAGATGCTCCAGTTTTGGCCACATTGGATATGTTTTTTATAATAATTAACCAGTAATTTCAAATTAACTAATAAGAAGCATTCCAATACTTCAAACAATCCTTATTTTACTATTTTCAATCTGATTGGTTCATTTTTCTCACATATGCGACTTCTAAAAAAATTAAATGCATGATCATGTATTGCATACTCGCAACTGTTACGGTTTTTGTTAAGGAACAAGTATTTGAAGTTTTTCATCATCAAGCTCTCAGAATTAAATGATTAATCTAAAACTTATTACCCTTGCGGTTTATGAGGTAAACTTTCTTTTTATTCTGATTTCATATCAAAATTAATTATTTTTTTCAAGATTAAATGGGTGGTGGCCAAATGTGGAACATTACATATTCCAGTTCTGGCCACATAACTTCATTATTGTTGTTTTGAGCCATTACATAAATTTAAGAATATCTGGATGAAATAAAATCAACTAATTTAGTTTTGTTTTTAAAATAAAAAGCAACTAACTTAATTTTATTTCTGAAATAAAAGTAACCAATTTAGTTTTGTTTGTTTTCATTTTACATAGTAATGACCCCAATTAAAAATAAGAAAGCAGGTAGCATTTCCATAAAAAAAATTTGCTACTCGCCATCTAAAGTTGGTAATGCAGTTAAGGCCATTCAAAATGGAATGTCAAAAACATCTCCATTTTGAACATTTACCTCACATTTATGTCAGAAAATTTCAACTTGAGGAACCCGACTCGAGTGATGAGGAATATTCTTTTATATGCATGGATTGCTCTAATTTTAAAAATGATTCTGATGAATTTGATTAATGTTGCAATTAAAAATTATAAAAATACATATTTGTGGATATTGTTAGCGAGTATAATAATGCAAATTCTTGATTTTTTAAAAAAATCTATGCTTTTGCAATGTATCAAAAAAAAATTGCGAGTGTATATATAGCTTAAAATTATAGTTTGTATTTTATCAATCAAATTAAATTATTGTTTTCTGCATTCCTGTTTCTTTTTTTAAAACTGAAATCTGCAGCTAAAATCAGTTTAGGTAAATTTTATTACATATCTTTATAAATTCGTAAAAAAAAATCACATTTAAAATAACAGAAAATAATGTACTAAAATAAATATTTCATAATGATTTATTTTTACTTAAAATTCATTAAAATGTCTGTTAAAAATATAATATTAATGTGGCCAAAACTGGTGCAAATTGGGTTAATTTATTTAAAAATTCATAACTCTAAATCTAAAATATTCTTCAGAAAATTTTTATAACTAGCAGAATGCCAATAAAATTTGCTAAAGAATAGTATAAGTATGATTTAATATGCTTTAAACAGTCATCCACTGTGAAATTTCTATTTCAAATTTTTTTTTTTTAAGGTGGACAAAACTGAAGCATGTACCTTATATATTTGCATATACACACATATATATTTGCATATACATGCTCAGATACATACACAGAAACACACACAGATATATAGAATGTATGCATAAATAAAATTTAATGTGTGAATAGAAAGTGCGAGATTGTTCTATAGCAATTGATCCATCTCACCTGATGAATTATTAAAATCAGTTTTACAGTGCTTTCAACATATTTGAGAAAAATCTCCTGAAAAATAGCTTTAACAACTGCTGCAGGTACATAAAGAGCACACAAAACTCAAAACAGAAATTAATTTTTTTATTACTATAAATCAATCAATCACACTTTCATAATGTTGAATCACAATCTCCATAAAATATACTCATTCAAACGACGAGGGTTGATTAGCCCAAGATAAAAATCATCGAGTGTTTCAAAATTTTATAATTTGTACGCACAATGCATTGAAATATTGAGAATACTGAGTTATTGAATATACTGATAATACTGAATATAGTGAGAATACTGAATTATTGAATATACTGAGAATACTGAATTATTGAATATACTGAGAATACTGAATTATTGAATATACTGAGAATACTGAATTATTGAATATACTGAGAATATTGAATTATTGAATATATATAGTGAGAATACTGAATTATTGAATATACTGAGAATATTGAATTATTGAATATATATAGTGAGAATACTGAATTATTGGAATACTGAGAATACTGAACATTGAATATACACTGAGAATGACTATTGGAATATACACTGAGAATCACTGAATCATTGAAATACACTGAGAATACTGAATATTGAATATACCACCGAGAATACTGAATTATTAAGATTACCGGAGAATACTGAATTCATTGAATATACCGAGAATACTGAATTATTGAATATACCGAGAATACTGAATCATTGAATATACTGAGAATACTGAATTATTGAATATACTGAGTTATTCAATATACTGAGAATACTGAATTATTGAATATACTACTGAAATATTGAATAACTATAGAATGCTAATAACCGAAATTATTGTAAAGAAAGAATATAACAGGGTTTCAGAATATAATTTGTAAACTTTTGCTACGGAAATTTGCAAATTTGTCTCATAAAATATTTTAACAAATAAAACATTAGCGAGAAATTAACACATATGTTAAGCAATTATCTGTTGCTGAACAAATTATTTCTCTCCTGTTATGCGATATTTCAATTTTGGCATTTTAATATAAGCTTCTTCTAACTCAAACTTCTTCTAGCTCTTCAACTAACTCTAACATCTAATGGTAAACACTAAACAGTCCACTGCACGTTACCTTTGAAATAACGAAGTATTAAAAATAAAACAACAAACTAAAGAAACAACAAAAAGCTAAAGAATAATAGGTACTTATTCTTACCTTCTAATTAATAAATACTTGATCCACAATTTCCCTGAGAAAGTCAGGGTTCTCACTTCGTTTGTCGAAAAAAATAACGGTCAAAATTTGGCGTCTTCTCCTTAATCTTTCCCGCTCAACGGTTGATACGTCATCCCGATTGACCAATGAAAAGCGTCCGTGATAAAAGAACGGGATCTGACCCTAAAATGGGAAATATCCAGCAACAATATACGGGTTATGCCCGTAAAAAGGGAAAAAAGGCTGGTGACCGTAAAAATTACGGGCAGTGGCACTGAAATTACGGAAATTTTTGAGAGTGTGATTGGACTAATTTCACATTAAGAGCACTGATTACTAGTGATATGGTGGAGGGTAATAATATTAATGAAGTAGTCAACTTTGTTACTAAAACCATCATTTCATCTGCAGATGCCAGTATTCCCAAATCGGGACTGAGCTTCCCTAAGAATAGGAAACCATGGTGTAATAAGCATTGCACTGATACCAATCGTAACCAAAGAAAAGCCTGGAATATTTTCCTTCGGCATCCAACCTCGGCTAATCAAATAGTCAAAGACATCGCACGGTGGGCTAGGCGGAAAAATGAACGTGAATACTGGATTAAATTTGTGTCCAGTATTCACGTTCTTCTATTCTCACGTTACTTCTATTAAAGCAAAAGATATGTGGGATAATGTTAGAAGGGCGTGCGGTATTTATCCCGAAAAACGCATCTCCTGTCTGCGAAAGAATGGTCAGGAGATTCGTAATACTTCAGAAATGGTGGAAGTTCTTGCTGAAGCTTTTGCCTCTAATTGCTCATCAAGTATCTATACCGAACCTTTCCTCACACATAAAAATCGTACGGAACGCATTAAGTTGCGTTTCCAGACGACAAAACATCTATCTTACAACACTGACCTGACTATCTTTGAACTGCACACAGCATTATCTGTTATTAAACACACTTCACCTGGTCCTGATGAGGTAATCTACTCTATGCTTCAACATCTTTCAGAACACTTCCTTCTAAATATTCTTTACATGTTTAACCGCATTTGGAAAGAACATGTCTTTCCAGATTGTTGGAAACATGCTTTTGTAATTCCGATACCGAAGCCGGGTTGCATGTGTAAACTTTTTGAACGAATAATAAATGTACGATTGGTACACATCCTAGAAAAGAATGAATACATCTCTCCTTTCCAGAGTGGTTATCGGAAGTCACGATCCATAATTGATAATTTAATGTCATTAGGAATAGATATTCGCGTTGCCTTTTTAAAACGAAATCATTTAGTGTCTATTTTCTTCGATATTTACAAAGCATATGATCGTACCTGGAGGTATGGTATCATGAAAAATCTATACGATCATGGTTTTAGAGGAAATTTACCTATATTTGTTCAAAACTTCTTAAATCAGATTTTTTTTGAGTCCGGCTGGAGAATACTTATTCCAATATTTTTTGCCAGGAAGAAGGTGTTCCTCAGTGCTGTGTTGCAAGCGTAACCCTTTTTGTTTTAGCTATCAATCCCATTTTATCAGTAATCCCACAAACTTTGCAAAAGAAGATTTACGTTGATGATTTGCACATTTCATCCTATGCTCGCAACATGCAACTCATAGAAATACAACTTCAGACAGCCATCAACAATATTTTTTAGTGGTCAAATAAAAGCGGGTTTACTATTTCTGCACAAAAAAACCAATAGGCATACACTTCTGAAAAACGGCCTCTTCATTCTGATCCAGAATTGTTTTTGAGTGGTATCCCTATTCGCTTCCAAGATAACTATATATTTTTGGGTATAGTATTTGATAAACATTTGACTTTCCTTCCTCACATTGCCAGCTTACGGAAGAGGTGTCTTCGATCATTAAATATTTTGAGAAGTCTATCCAATACGTCCTGGGGAACAGACCGTTCATATTTGCTTCATGTTTATCGAAGTATCATCCGGTATATGATAGACTATGGAAGTGTAGTATATGGCTCTGCTCGAGTTTCTTACTTGAAACGCCTTGATTATGTTCACCATCAAGCTCTAAGGCTGTGTTTAGGAGCCTTCCGAACGTCTCCTATACCTAGTTTATATACGGAGGCTTTTGAACCATCACTACCATGTAGAAGAGATAAACTGTCTCTTTCTTTTTACTTTCGTATTCTATCAAAACACAACCATCCTTTACGTGGGATATTATTAAATGACAATAATAATCGCCTTTTCAATGGCCGCCCACCATGCATCCCTCATTTTGGATTGCGTATGCGTATTATACTTCCAGACACTTTTCATGATGTAAAGGTTCACACAAATGATTTTCTTGGCCATCCTCCATGGATGGAGAACAGCATATTAACCCTTTTGGAAATTTTACCAAGTCAGACTCCGATAACTCGATTTTAATTTCACTTTTTAATCAACATCGACAATTTTATCAGTCGTATCAACAAGTTTTTACGGATGGTTCCAAATCCTTGAACCATGTTGGTTGCGTATTTTTTATTAATGGCCACATCGTCAGTTATGAACTACATTTTTTTACTTCTGTATTCTGTTCTGAAATTACGGCTGTTTATTTTGCACTTAAGTACATTGATGTGCATGAAATTAGAAAATCCATTTTATACACCGATTCTATGAGTCTTTTGGAATCTTTACGTAGTTCTTCAACTCGTAATCCACTCATTAAAGAAGTTAAAGACTTACATAGGCATTTACTTTCAAAAGGGGCTCGGATTCTATTTTCATGGGTTCCTTCCCATGTTGGCATTACTGGAAATGAATTGGCAGACAAATCTTAAAAATCGGCTACAGAATTTTTTACACGACCAATTGTTTATGCTGATGTGCGATCTACCGTCAATCAGTGGTGCCATTATCAGTGGCAGGAAAAATGGAATATGGAAACAAATAACAAGCTCTATGTCATTAAACCGGTTCTCTCGCAATGGATTACGAAACTTAACAGACGTTGTGACGTCATGTTAACACTTCTGTTACGAACTTCCCCACAAAAGTAAGAGGCCGGTCCGTTGAACCCTGTGAGGGCCTGGCCGGATGGGGGAGGACGTCCTTCGACCTTTAACCTTTTCTTGCAAATTGACTTCTTGCTGTTGGCGAGAAAGTCAGTACTATCAGCGACGCTCCCACTGTGAGATGTCACACATTTTTAGGACACATTCTTGTGGAGCTAGAGAACTCATGTGCACTCGGTTGCAAATGCCGAAGAGAGGCAAGTTATAGTAATATAATATTTAGGAGTGATTAATGTGCTGAGTGATTATCTGCGGTATATGATTTATTGAATTAGTATGTGTACAACATGATCTCCATATCCACAGGAAATAAAGATGTTGAATATACTAAATGTCATCATTTGGAACGTAGATAAAAAATGTAATAATTGATGAAATACTTAAGTCTAAATAAGTTAAGAATTCTCCTGATTAGCTTGTGCGAAATAGAAACTTTTCCACAAAGTGGAGAGCCAGCCAGGATATAGTTTTTGAGTTTTTTAGTATATCTGAGTATTTTACAAGTGATATAATACTGCAGTTATAGAATTATAGAAAGATAAATTTATCTTTTGCAAGAAGAAATAATTTTCTGCATTGTATCTTGTGCATGATAATTATTAAATGAAGATATTTTAAGAAGATATACGGTTAATAAATTTAATATGCTTATTGAAGAAACTATATCCTAATATTAAAAGTCTGTGTACTTTTGAATTATTTGAGAAATATAGTTATAGGATTATATTTTTAAAAAAAAAATGTCTTTATATTAATAGATATGAATATGAAGATAGTATATATAACACGATATATAGATTGTGTTTTCGTGAATATATATTAATTGTGAGTTGTATATAAATATTGTACATAATTATTTCAAGGAACGGCATTATTATATTGAATTATTTTGAAGATATGAATTTGAAACTAAGTACTGAGCATTATTTTGAAATTGTATTTTTATAGGTATATGTCTAATTTGAAATGATATATGTATAGATACACTGAATTATTTCGAAGTATTTTAGTGAGAGTAGTTTAGGAAGCTAAAAATTGAAAATGGATTCTTTGAAAAAGAGGCGTAGTACAGCCCGTATAAACTTCACTAAAACTGCTAATCTTCTTAAAGAAGAATTAAAGAAAGATGCGTGGGATAAAAGCATTTTAAGAATTAAATTAATTAAATTGCATTAATACTTGAACAATTTAAAAGATTATGACGATAAGACAATCGATTTATTGGCCGACAGTGCCGCCGATGAAGACGCGTTAAGCGAGGAAATGGAAGGCTGCGATAAATACTGTGACGAATTTTATGTTTTAACAGAGATCATGGATGAAAAGTTGGAAAAGAACTCTGGTAGGACTGGCAGCATTTCTGCTGACGACAACGTAGGCAGCGTTACTGTTAAAGAAAAACGTTATAAACTACCCAAGGTTGAGATAAAAAGCTTTGACGGGGATTTGATTAATTGGTGTCTTTTTGGGCACAATTTCGAAAAATTCACGAAGATGAGAG
Source organism: Araneus ventricosus (assembly GCA_013235015.1). Taxonomy (NCBI): domain Eukaryota; kingdom Metazoa; phylum Arthropoda; class Arachnida; order Araneae; family Araneidae; genus Araneus; species Araneus ventricosus. The sequence goes on along the minus strand of BGPR01009331.1, from coordinate 46,198 downwards.
CCTAGAAGAATGCGACAAGTTCCATTACTTTTTGCAGTCAATGCTGCCAGGTACAAGGGCTAGGAAATTGATAGAAAGCTACCTTTTAACATCAGATAACTATCAAAAGGCTGTCTCGGCCTTGAAAGATAATTTTGGAAAAAAGGAACTGTTGACCGAAATTTATGCTAAGGACTTGTTGAAGTTAATAATGTCTAATGTGCAGTCTCATGGGAAGGATAGGTTATTATTATCGAAATTCTTCGATAAATTGAATCCCATCTTAGATCTCTAGAATCGATGGGGATAGACCAAGAGAAAAATGCAGCCTGGCTGTATCCTATGGTTGAATCCTGTCTATCGACAGATATTTTGTGTGCTTGACAACGAAGCCCTCAATTCAATAAAGACGACAAGGAGAAGGAAACTCAGTCGCGCCTCTCCAACTTGTTAGAATTTTTAAGAAAAGAGGTGGAAAATGAAGAGAGGGTCAAGTTAGTGCGAACCACTTTTGGAACTCCTTCTGTACCTAGAGAAGAGCTGGGAGGGGGAACGAAACCAAAAGCAGGAAAGGGGTCTGTCCCCACCGCAACGGGCCTGTTTATAGCCAAATGTCATAAATGCGCCTTTTGTGGTAAAGCGCACGAAAGCAAAGAATGCTTGATCGCTCGATCCTTATCGCTACAAGAAAATATCAATAAACTAAAGGAGGGGAAATTTTGCCTCAAATATTTATCTCCGGGGCATTTTGCCAAGGGGTGCAAAGCCTTCATTAGATGCCTATTATGTGGTAAATCCCACCCTATAATATTATGCCCTGATTTACCGGCAGAAAAGAAGCCGGAATCGCAGGGACAGGAACTTCTATCTGTACAAAGCAATTTATCTAAACCTTGTATGAGTGATGTAGTATCGATGACCCTGATTGTGGAAATCAATAACGGCGTAAGCAAGAGGAAAGTTCGCTGCTTACCAGATAGTGGATCACAACGATCTTATATTTTAAAATCCACCGCCGAGGCTTTAACTCTATCGATACGGGACCGTCCCATACGTCCCTTCAAGCAAAAGACGATAGCCGTCCGAATGTCACTCTGAAATTTCCACCCCCTTTCGTTAAGAGTGATTGATTTCAAACCAGTGGCGCGTGCTTTCTTCGTTAGAGTGGCTCGACCAGATGTGTTTGGGGAAGAGGGGAGTTTTCTTACAATTCAGAAAATGCCAGCTATCATTGTGGTTTTTGAGGGGGGAAGTGAATTTCCCTTATCTTTTATAGAGGAGCTCGGACGTTCCCGTATTTTGAGGTAACCTTGTTTCAATGGCCTTTGGAATTAGAGGGTTAAATTTGAAGAGTACTTCCTCAGAAAATATTGCGCACACCTTGTTTGGGGGGTGCTACTACAGACGCTAGATGCCACACAAAATATAGTATAAAATTGTCCCCATTAGGAAAAGGTACCTTGTTTGAATTTGGTTTCTTAGAACAAGAGGTCATATGTGCCAATATGCCTCGTTTGCCCAAAGAGCAGATATTAAAAGAAATAAAATTTGGATATGAGATTTAGGTGATGGCTGCCTCAAAATTGAAATGCTTCTGGGTAGTGATGTCTATAGCAAGGTAATCACAGAAGGAGTGAAACAACTTAAAGGGGGTTTGACGGCTGTCAACACAAAATTAGGTTGGACTATCTGCGGCGAACACACATCTTCAAATAATGAAAGCAGAGAACTTTCAACGATGTTGACGAGCAATTTTTTGTCCAAAATCTAAAAGTCAGTGATTTGTGGAATTTAGAAACAATTGGTATCACTGACGATGGTCAAAGATTAACAAAGGAAATTGAGGATGAGCTTGCTCGTGAACAATTCCTGAGTTATCTTTCCAGGAACGAGGAAGGACGATACCCAGTAGGTTTACCTTGGACCCAAAAACAGCCTCCGGAAATTCCTACAAATCGCCATATTGCAGAAACTCGATTGTTTTCCGTCACAAAGAAATTGAGAAATTTAAGAAAATATCATGCTTATGACTAGATATTTAGAGACTGGTTAGATGAAGGGATCATCGAAAAGGTGCCCGAAAATGACTTGTATAAAAGGAGTCATTACTTGCCTCATCATCCAGTTTTCAAACCTGAGAGTCTTACCACTCAAATTAGACCTGTGTTTGACGTATCAAGTAAAACAGGCCGAGCCCCCTTCCGGAATGATTGTTTATTCAGTGGCCCAAACCTTATGGAACAAATACCCTTAGTTTTATAACGGTTTAGAGAAAATGCTATTGGGGTGATGTCAGACATTAAGCGAGCCTTCCTGCAGATTGAACTAAGGGAACCGGACAAAGATTTTTATGGTGGGAAGATGAAAAAATTCAAGATTTTCGGCATAATCGAGTTGTCCCTGTTTATTAGGAGCTGTACTGGGCTATCATCTTTCGCATGTACCGAAAGCACTAAAAGAGATGACAAATAAACTGCAAAAGGCGCTCTACATTGACAACTGTGTGACTTCGGTCTCCGACAACAATGAGCTAAATGAGTTCATAGTGCAATTAACCAATGTTTTAGCGGAAGCTAATATGAATTTGAGAATGTGGTGTTGGGGCCCTTTTGAAGCTGCAAACAAAGATGCCACTTGCTGTGTAAATATTGAACAGAATTTAAATCCCGTTATTCCTGTTCTTGGCCTTAAGTGGGATCGAACTGACGATACACTTGTTATTGCACCTAAACCTGAGGCAAAGTTAGAAAGCCCGACAAAGAGAAAAATTCTCTTTGACACAGGGGATTTTCGACCCTCTGGGAATTTTAGCACCAGCTCTACTGCCTGCAAAGCTATTAGTACAACAAGCTTGGGCTACCAAATCAGATTGGGGCACTCCTTTGCCTACAGACATTCCGTCAAAGTATATGCAGTGGTTGGACGAACTGAAAGATCTTTCCAAAATTAAGATCCCCCGGCGTTTTGGGTACGGCTCTCCTGACCATTGGACATTACATGTTTTTTGCGATGCCAGTTTGGACGCTTATGCTGCAGTAATTTTTCTACGCAGTGACAATCGGGGTGAAATTATCTTGAGACTTGTAGGACCCAAATCTTGTGTGTGCCCTTTGAAAAGGCTTACTATTCCGAGATTGGAATTACTTGCTTGCCTGTTGGGAGCTCGCTTTGCGAAATACATAGTAGAGGCATTAGATATTCCCTTGAAAGCATTAACATTCTGGTCAGATTCCACGACCGCTATTTCCTGGATTCAACGAAAGGACAAATGGGGAAATTTCGTAGGTAATAGGTTAAAGAAATCCTATCTATCACAGAATTTTCGCAATGGTCATATATCCCTGGAAAGTTGAACCCAGCGGATTTAGCATCACGAGAATGCACTCCACAACAGTTGCCACGAAGTAGATGGTGGGAGGGTCCAGCTTTTCTGAAAGGCACCCCAGAGTCGTGACCTAATTGCGAATTTATTGCAGATGAAGAGAGTGTCAACTCCGAACTTAAAAAAGAGAAAGTACTGGACTTAACCGTCAAAATTGAAGTTCGCGAGTGGTTTGAGAAGTTTTCTAACATTTCCAAGATAATTAGAGTTTTGTGTTGGGTTCTTCGATTTGTTGACAATACACGTGAAAAATTAAAACCCTCTTCTGAAGTCCTGGATAATTTAGAGAAGAAAGCTGAAAATGTATTGTGGAGAATGGTACAAAGAAAAAGTTTTTCAGAGAAAAACGATTCCATTAAAATCTACTCGTAATCAAAGATGATAAAGGAATTATCAGAGTCAAAACTAAGATCGTCGAAAGAGATGATACTCTGGATTTCCGTTTTCCCATTTTGCTTCCAACTAAACATCACCTAACAACGTGTTTAATTCGACAATGTCATCTGACGAATTGCCATGCGGGGGTCCAAATAATTGCTGCAAAGTTGAGAGAAAGATATTGGATCATTGCGGCGAAACGAAACATACGCAGTGTTGTGAAGAATTGCATGGTTTGCAAAAGATTCGCAGCTAAATCCCTGACGGCTCCACCCATTCATCTGCCTTTAGATCGAATCAGAGAATCGGCAGTCTTCGAGATCACAGGTGTTGATTTAAGTGGCCCGCTCTTCATCAAGCCCAAAGCCAAAGCTTGGGTTGTTCTTTTCACTTGCGCTGTTTATCGTGCAATACATCTGGAAGTGGTGACATCATTGAGTACAGAAGCTTTCATTTAATCGCTCAGATGATTTATTGCAAGAGGACCCACTACCATGTACTCCAATAACGGGACAAACTTCACTGGAACTCGCAACGCCTTAAGGCTGTCTTCGCAAAAGATGAAGCGAAGGGCTCCACTGAACCCATCTTATGGGGTAGATAATATTTGCTGATGATTACAACATTTCATACGATTGTTACAGAAATATTCTTCTAGAATTAGTTGAAAGCCGTTTCTTCTATAAAAATTATACGAAGGTCAAAATAAATACTCAAAGAAGGATGTAATTAATAATTCAAAACCCATATTTCTTTTTGGAAAAAAAACATTTAACTGCTTTGAAACTTTGTGGCGATCTACAAAGTACCCTTTTCCACAATATATTGCATTATTTTGTTTGCATTGATACTTCATTATAATTATAAACCGAATAAATACATTGAAATCATTAAAATACTCTTTTTGATCGCTAGGAGGCGCTGCATCTCATTCATTCGAGTCAGTGAAGAAGTGAAATTTTCCGTCTTGGCGGTTTCTTCACTTGGTCGTTTTACCAAGCGTAGTAGCTTTTCTTTCGCCAACTTAAAATATAGAAACCCTGTTTAACCGCATGGGGTCAAGCTGAAATGGGTCTTGCGTTTTACTGGTGTATGTTTGAGGGTAATTCATCCTGGTTCCATCGTTGTAAAAAAGGGCTTCTGTTCTCCACACCTTCGCACGATTTTTTTGCTATTGCAATAATATTTATTAGATAATTTACTATATTCCGATATGTAATTAATAACTCATACGCAGTTATATAATTAGGAGCTAAAGTAATTTTTGTTTTTCCTGTTGATGTGACTTCCAAATAAAAACTGAGCTAGTTCCAATCCGTTGCGCATTCACATAATGCGGTAATTCATTTTGGAAAAATGTTGCATCACAATTTTCTGAGGGTGTTAACAATTTCGTTACTTCTTATTCAACAAATATTACATCCAATTTCAATTCAATAAACATTTACTTATAAATTCATTACTTAGGGTAATAACAATTGCGATAGACTCCCAATCATCAAAAATTAGCATGATCAAACAGTTTTTCCTCATTTTGGAAAGATTTCTTTGGGAGTAAGACATTTAGAATAAGATACTTACAGGAGTGACATATTCTCTGGAATTCGATAGGGGACGGGAGGATCGATGGAATGTCACGTATGTAAGGTAATATGATCGGGAAAAAAATTAATAAAATCAGTTTAAAAGACATACTTTTATTGGTGCATTAAAAAGTAAATTTTAGAAAAATTATTTTCTACTTTTTTAATTTATATTCATAATTAAAAATCAATTTTTAATTTTTCATCAATTTTTTTCTGGAATTTCTACCAGTGAACCACTCATGTGGAATAAAAATTTGATTGAGTCGATTATCTGTTTATTAATTTTTGAAAATATTAAAGCAGTGTATTGTCATCGAGACTACAGAAATTAACAAAATTTTAAATCTCTGAATCCAGTCGTAGGTTAAGAGGCCGAAGCTAGTATCATTGGTACATCTGAAATAGGAATGCCAGTTCATATATCGCCCTGGTCATCTGATTCCGTTAGGAGATGAATGCAAGATAGTCCATAATACAACTTAGGAACACATCGTTTATCCAGGAATTCTGATTGAGTCTAAATGTATCAACAGTTTAATTAATTCAATTTAGTTATATAGATACGCTCCATTTTGAAACAACGCGAGGGCTATTTCGGGATGCTTCTGAACCGCGGTCACATGACGAGGACCGCACCTGGGCAGATACCTCATCTCCAGTCTTCCACACCACATCAATGTTAGGATTTTTGACTCTCGACGCCAGATTGCACTGGATCTTCATACACAGCAGTTTTCGATGGTTTCGAATCTGGAACCATCCATCCCCGAAGCCGACCCTTTAACATCAGGCCACTGCTGACACTCTTTTTTAGAGGAAGTAACAAAGATTGAACTAATTATTAAATTTTATTTCTAAAAAATTAGATCCTGAAAATTCTTACATCCCAACTTTTATAACATATAAAACATGACCACTCTTATGTTACGAATATAGATTAATCTATCCGAAAAAATAATTGAAAATCTGTTCATGTTTTTGTTCTCATTCCAATTTTTATTATCAAGATATTTTTCTTCCTTACTTTATCTGTTGTTTTTTTAAAATTAAATGTAATTGTTTATACAACTCTATTTATCTTGACTTGTTTTCTGTTTGTAACGATGGACTTGGTAATTTATTTTTCGCTCACTTTCTGGTGTACTAGAGCAGGGGTGTGGATTATTAAATTTAGGCAGTTAGGCAAAAAGCCGCTGGAGCGGAACCTTATAGAGACAATTATATATTTCACTGCAATTTGTAAGTAACTAGTAAGCCCGCATAAAAATCTCAAGAAAGCCGCACACTGCTTCAAGGCTACAGGTTCCCCCATCCTTGTGCCAGAGTTCTGTAATTTTGTATACTTATGTGCTATCGATGACAATACATACACTAATTTAATATTTTCAAAACTTAAATATCAGTTTACTGTTTTTATTTTCTCCTTCATCTTGATTTCTTTTTACAAATTGTCTTTAATATTAACACTGGCGAGACCACGCGCCTTATATACGAAATACTCCCTCGGAGCTACACTAGAACCCAGAAAACAAATGTCACAATTCGAGTCCAAAAAAGTTTACAAAAATAGTGCTTTTATAATTTTGTATGTTTTAAAGGTTGAATAAAATTTCTATTCGCATTATAATGAGGTAAGTAAAACGTGTATTTATTTAAAAATTCGCCTTAAATTCCCAAAATTCGCTGCCGTTGAGGCGGCAGAAGATATTAACCTATAATTCTAAAATTTTGTAAAGGTGGTGTTGTTAATAATGTTACAAAAGGTCTCACTGTGGTGTAAGGTGTAAACAGTCCAACACGCAGGATAATGGAGAATGAAGGTTTATTTATAAAATATGCAGGAAAACACGTAGCACAGGTACAGGAAACAATAGTCCTTGCACAGATTACCAATGTAAATAGACAACAATTCACTGGTAATGACAGTTCAGCACTTTGATATCTAACAGCACAAACAGTCAGCAAATAACTAGTAACGACAATAACAGCTCAGCTCACCAGCTGATTAGCTCACCAGCTGATTAGCTCACACAGCGGATTAGCTCACACAGCGGATAGAACTCCGAAGACGTTCACGCTTCAAAGTGAAGCAACCAGTCGATCAAAGACGCTACCTGTTCCAAACGCGGTCTTATATACTCTCCCCGATAGGCCGTGACGTCACATAGAATTTTCAGGAAAATCCTAGATCTCGGCCCCTAATAGAAATATCGAGAAAAGGGTGGCATTTTTGGAATAATCTATTTGTCGCCAAGGTCGCCAAATTTTTCGCCAAGTCGCCAAAATGGTCGCCAAGGTCATGCGTGCCACGAGAGTCGCTGAGGTCACTCCATGCTTCACCTTGTAAAACCCTCTTCCCAACCATAAGACCTGCATTGCTGGGAAGCGACTTTACATGACTGTAACACTTCTCCCCTCTTCAAAGACTGACGTCCCGGCAGTCTCATTACACCGAACTGTGATCAGTAGCCCGGTAGGGGGTTAGCCGATTGATGTGAATTACTTTTGGCTTGGCGTTAGGTGACCTCTGAACTCTGTAGATAACATCGTTCAGTTTCTTGACGATAGTATAAGGTCCTTCCCAGTTCTGCTGTAATTTCGGGCTCAGACCTCTCCGTCGCTTCGGGTTATACATCCAGACTTGGTCTCCCTCCTTAAAATGTTGGCCGGTTGCTCCGGAATCGTAGCGAGTCTTCATTCGTTCACTGGCCAATTTAATTCTCTCTCTGGCAAACGCATGTACGCTTTCCAAACGTGCCTCTAAATTATTCAGGTATTCATCCGGCGAGGAAGGCGTATCACTTGGTCGTCCAAATAGGATATCACATGGCAATCGCAGTGTTCGACCAAAAAGCATATCTGCTGGAGTGCATCCGGTCGCTTCATGGTCTGCGCTCCTATAGGCCAAGAGAAAGAGTGGTAAATGTGTATCCCAGTCAGTCTGATTCTTCGATACAAATAAAGATAGATGGTTTAAAATCGTTCGATTAAACCTTTCGACCATGCCATCGAAATCAGGATGTAACGCCGTCGTTCGAGTCTTCAGAATTCCTAAAAGTTTGCAGAGCTCAGTAAAAAGAGCGGAATTAAAATTTGTACCTTGATCCGAATGTAATATCATAGGAACGCCATAAAGTGAAATCCATGCTCGAACAAGTTCTTCAGCCACAGTCGAGGCTTCCTGATCTGGAATGGGGATTGCCTCTGGCCATTTGGTAAAATAGTCCATCAATACCAGTACATACCGATTGCCCTTTGTCGTTACAGGAAGAGGTCCTAAAATATACAAAGCCATTCTTTCAAAAGGTGCGCCCACATTATAGCGCTGTAAACGGCCCTTAGTTCTTGTTTTGGGTCCTTTTCGGGCTGCGCAAGCGTGGCATTCTCTTCACCATTTTTCGACGTCGGCGCGAAGTCTATCCCAATAGAATCGCTCTCGGGTTTTGCTCAAAGTTTTCATAACTCCAAAATGGCCTCCACTTGCGCTGTCATGAGTCTCTCGCAGAACTTCTTGAATTCTGCTTTTCGGGAGAATTAGTTGCCAGCGACAAGAACTTCCATCGTCACTCTCCCACTTACGATATAAAACACCATCCTTAAGGTGTAAGGAGTCCCAAAGAGCCCAATATCGTTTTGTTGCAGGGCTTTCCGGAGCGATTTCTTGCCAAGATGGTTGATCTTCCGAATTTAATTTCCTCTACAGAATTGGCCAAATAGCAGGGTCTTCTAGCTGTGCCTTTTGAACCTCACTTGAAGACCAGGCATCCTCAGTTGTTAAAACTTTTACGGAAATGTCCGTTTCCATTCCGAACTTTTTCTCTGCATTCGTGCAATGTTTGCAATTCTCTTTACAGGGTCTTCGAGAGAGCGCATCTGCATTGCCGTGAGAGGTTCCCTTGCGGTGCTGGATTTCGAAGTCATATTCTTGCAGTCTTTGGATCCAGCGAGCTATCTGGCCTTCCAGTTCCCACAAATTCAAAAGCCATCTAAGGGATGCATGATCAGTCCGGAGAAGAAATTTACGTCCATAGAGGTAGTGATGGAAATGCTCTATAGATTTCACGATGGCTAGTAATTCTTTACGCGTGAAACAATAATTTCTTTCTGGCTTACCCAAGCTCTTGCTGAAGTAAGCCATGACACATTCTTCGTTTCCAATCATCTGAGAGAGCACGGCTCCTATTCCCTCATTACTAGCATCCGTATCCAAGATAAATTCCTTGTCAGTCCAGGGGTAGGTTAAGACAGGGGACGTTATCAAAGCCTGTTTTAGACTATTGAAAGATTTCTCGCATTCTTCAGTCCAATTAAAGTTTGATCTCGCTTCAGTTAGTTTATGTAGGGGTCTTGCTATTGCAGAGAAATTCCTTACAAAACGACGGTAATAGGTGCAAAGTGCAAGGAAACTTCGGAGATCGTGTACTGTCTATGGACGAGGCCAATCAACTACTGACTTAGTCTTTTCTGGGTCGGTTTTAACTCCGTCTTCTGAAATTATGTGTCCAAGATAAGAAACTTCCTTTCGGAAGAATCTGCATTTCTTTGGACTTAGCTTGAGGTTAATTTTCTGCAGTCTCTGGAATACACTTTACGAATATTATTAAGATGTTCTTGAAATGTTCGTCCTACTATAATAATGTCATCAAGATAAACTAAGCAGGCTTCAGACGTAAGTCCACGCAATACTGTCTCCATTAATCGTTCGAATGTGGCAGGGGCGTTATAAAGTCCGAAAGGCATTACCTTAAATTGCCAGAGTCCTTGTCCGGTGGTGAAGGCTGTCTTTTCTTTATCTTCAGGTTGGATCTCGACTTGCCAGTATCCACTTTTCAAGTCTAATGTCGAGAACCATTGGCTTCCGTTCAAAGCATAAAGAGTGTCGTCTATCCGTGGTAGAGGATAACTATCCTTTATCGTAATCTCGTTTAACTTCCTGTAGTCAACACAGAAACGTGTCGACCCATCTTTCTTCTTAACAAACACAATAGGCGAAGTCCAAGGTCCTGACGATTCTTCTATTATTCCGTTATCCACCATCTCTTTAACTAAGCGTTCCGCTTCCTCTTTCTTTGCAAGAGGCAAACGTCTTGGATATTGCTTGATTGGTGGATGATTACCTGTATTAATTCTGTGCTGAGTCATATTGCAGCGGCCGACATCAGAGTCACTAGTAGAAAACAAGTTCTGAAATTCTTGTAGCAATTCCTTCACTGCTGTTCGTTGTTCTTCATTAGGCCCTTCAAGATTCTCCAAGATTGACGGGAGACGTAGTGATTCGGAAAATCCTTCAGGACGAGCAACGATATCCACCACTGGCTCACACGTCGCAATAACAGCTCCTTTGTCGATGGTCTTGGGTTTATGGTCCAAATTCAGAACTCGAACCGGGATGGCTTCTTTTTTTAAATCAACGAGTGTGACCGTCACAAGGACACCTTTCTGGGAAACTTGGCTAGGAAAGTCCGTTACGGCGTATCTGAATTTCCCAGAAGCTTCTGGGACTCCCTGGATAAGACATTCCGATCTTGCTGGTATAATAGTTTTCTCTTTAGCCAATACAGAGCATAACTTCGAATCCTCTGCACTGGCTGAAAACAAAGGAATTTCCTCTCCTCCTGTCCGAATCTCGTTCTTCTCCAGGTCCACCATGAAGTTCAATTTTTGTAGAAAATCCAGGCCGAGAATACGGGGATCGGTGATGTCAGCTACGTAGATTTTGTGTTGGAATTTTCTAGATACGCATTCAATTGCTGCATCCTGCTTCCCGTGTATCTCCGCCTTTTCACCAGTAGCGGTCTTTAAAGAAATGTTAGGAGCCGTGTAAATAAAATTCCCCTTCAATTTCTGGGCCAAGTCTGTCCTTACGAGAGTGACATTGGCGCTGGTGTCAACTAACATCAAACAAGGGATACCGCAAATAGATCCTTCCAAGTAGAGTCCATTTCTTCCTCCGTAAAGTGCGGAAACTTTTAGTCCTTCTTCAGGGGCTTTATTGAAAAAAGGCAGCCTTCGCCCCGTAAGACGGCCATACATTAGTTTGCCTGGTTGGAAGAAATTGTCTGTCACTCCCTCTGTACGTGCCTCTTTTTGTTACACTTCCAGCAAGTCACGTTCGGATTTCGTCGAGGAGTGTTCTTCTTCCCAGCAACATGACTGTTTAATAATTTTTCCAAAGTTTTCAATAAACAGTCGAATTTTTCATCTTTTTCTTTCCCAGTACCATCCTCTACCTCTATCGATCTTACATTTCGGGATGTTTTGGAAACAGTTTTCGCAGCCTCATAATTCATGCTATATTCCAGGGCTGATTTCAAGTCTTTGCCATCCATCAACCTTGTTGCGTGCTGAGTATCTCCATCTCTGATAGCGTCGACAAAGTACTGGGCTGCTAGGCTGTCTCGGACATCCTGAGGGCATTCGGCGTAGGCCAGGCTCATTAGTCGCTCCACATCGGCGGCTAATACCTGAAGGCTTTCTCCTGGCTTCTGCCGTCTCGTCTTTCAATTCAGTCCTATAAAACTGGGTAAGGTGACTGTCTCCGAATCGGGCTTCTAGAGCGTTCTCGATGGTCATAAGGTCCGTCAACTTATCAGAAGGTATTCCCTGAAGAACTTCTGCCGCTGATCCTCGGAGAAAGGTCACAAGTTGACTGGCTTTCACGAAATTATCCCATCCGTTCGCAGAACTCACAACGTCAAACTGAGTTTTGAAAACAGTCCAAGACGTTTGTCCGTCGAATGTCAGGGATTTTACCGTTGGTCTGGAATACGTGAGGTCTGGATTTGCCGGGAAATTGATTGGTCTGTCCTCGAGTTCACTGAGCCTCTTCTCTAGGTTGCCGATCTTCACTTGAACTTTTTCTTTGACTTCCTCTATCTTTCCTTATACTTTGTCTTGCACTTCCTCTATCTCGCCTTGTTCTTTGTCTTCCACTTCCTTGATCTTCCTTTCAACCTCGCCCTTTACCTCTCCAATCTCTCTTTTCATGCTTTGGACATCTTCTTCTATTTTCTCTATGCAACTGTTGACATGATCTTTCATTTCTCCGACTTTACTTTCGACGTGTGATTGGATGTGATTCTTCATTTCTTCTTGTCCTTTACTCATTTCTTCTTGTCCTTTCATCATTTCCTCTTGTTCTTTCTCCATTCTATCCTTCATTTCTTCTTGTCCTTTCTCCATTCTATCCTTCATTTCTTCTTGTCCTTTCTCCATAGATTTCTTCATCTCGGCTAGCAGAGCAAGTAGATCAGCGTTCTCAGCCATCTTTGTCTGAGATCTCGTTTTCACCATACACAAATATCCCACTTCTGGACACCAGTGTTGCACATAGTCTTACTGTGGGTGTATGGTGTAAACAGTCCAACACGCAGGATAATGGAGAATGAGGGTTTATTTACAAATATGCAGGAAAACACTTAGCACAGGTACAGGAAACAATAGTCTTTGCACAGATTACGAATGTAAATAGACAACAATTCACAGGTAATGACAGTTCAGCACTTTGATATCTAACAACACAAACAGTCAGAAAATAACTAGTAACGACAATAACAGCTCAGCTCACCAGCTGATTAGCTCACACAGCGGATAGAACTCCGAAGACGTTCACACTTCAAAGCGAAGTAACCAGTCGATCAAAGACACTGCTCTGATCTAGCCGCCGTCCTTAAATATTCTCTCCGATAGACCGTGACGCCACATGGTGTTTTCTCGTCTATTCCCTTCCCTAGTAGATATATCGAGAAAAGGGTTGCTTTTTCGGGAATCATCTATTTGTCTCCAAGGTCGCCAAGTTTGTCGCCAAGGTCAGGAGTGACATAACAGACGCTGAGGTCACTCCATGCTTAAACTTGTAAGACTCTCTTCCCAACTATAAGACTTGCATTGCTGGGAAGTGGCTTTCCATGTTTGTAACAATATGCCCACAGGCCCGTCAGATGTGTTCCACTCAACAGTGGCGGCGACTCGGGGAGGGGGTGAGAGGGCAACCGTTCCCCACTTTTTGCTGGAAAAATTAAAATTTTATTTTATTTTAGCAGCCCCAAACTAGGATTTATAAAAAAGCAACAGTGTCTAGGAAAGTGACATATGTGATCACTGGTGCTTGATTTTTAAGTAACCCTCTGAGATTCGCGAGAATTTAAAGCCGAATGTTTTGAAATGCCTATGAGGAGAACCGTAGAAATTGCTATCAATGTTACTTTCCTACCCCTGCGTTAAGACGTTTTCGTACCTCTTAATTCCCACTGGTCAGATGGGTGGACTTTGTTCAGTGAGTATGATTGATCACTGCGACATCTGTTAAATGAAAAATAGAATGGATTTTGAATTTATCTATAGCTTTTCCAGATGGCTAAGTATTTATCAACGGAATTGTGTTCACTTACACTTGTTTTTAAAGCATTGTAAACAAAATAATCTCCATAGTGAGCGTCTTCTTTCATCTTGAATTATTTTTGAAGGTTCGAAATGAGCCATAAAATACAAGACTTATTTTTGTACCCTTTTGGAGAATGAACTGCAAAGAGATCCCTTGTTGTTAAACCACTCACGGTAAATGGTCACCTACACTGATACTACTGTGTTTTTTTCGTGGGAAAAGAATTATTCACCGTTATTGGAGAAATTCAGTGCTTCACACTTGGGAATATTGGACATTGAAAAAATGGACTAAACTTGGATTATTGTGTGGACAGGCCCGTTTCTGCCGGGCGTGCAGAGCGTGCATGTGCAAAGGCGGCCGCCCTCGACAACTTCCTTCCTCAAATTCTTAAAAATTAACGAAGTATTCCTAAATTACAGGAAATTATTCAGAGAATTATATTTACTTCAAATTTAATTATATTCAAGTAAGATCTCAAAAGGCGAAGAAACAAAGGATTAAATCATTTTTACAGTCCTGCCGTTTTCGCGAAATTAGGTTTAAGTTTAGAAAAAAGAAGTTTGAAGAAGTTGAAGTTTTGAAATTTGAGATGTATGCTTGTTATTATTTCGCTTTGTCTCGAACTGAGGAAAAAAAATTTGAAAAAACTCAAGCCGGTTTTCTGAAGGTTTTCTTTACATTTAAACGAAATAAAAAACAAATACATAAATCCTTCCGTGCAAGTCGGAAAAGGGGTTAGCATCGTCTTGATGCTGTATGGTGATTATCTTTAGACGATGGAAAAGGGGCACGGTTATGAATGATCACTTCTTTCTTGCAGCTGCATTTTACTGTCTTTAATATTAAAGATGACCACAGTAGCCAAAACCGGGTTCTTTCAGCTCCTACTGCCAAAAATGATAAAAAGTCGCTAAAATTTAGCAGGGGGACGAATGAAATTTTAATATTAAACTCACACGGGTTAAACAGGGAACCCTCACGACTTTTTTCAGATTTATGTGTTTGGGAGTGGAGATGTTATTAGATAATGGTTGCATTGTTGTAGAAATGGTAAAGCTATGACTGGACAACAATAGTATGTATATGAGGGTATGCATAGAGATATACTATTGAACAGAATGGCTTGAAACCTAATTGGATAGATTTTTGCTATTTCCGAGTTTCGTACAAAATAATTGGGAAAAAAGTGGCATTCCTGTTAAGAGTCAGCAGAGGGACATAATGAGAAATACTATTACTTCGGTACCGTCTAAAAACAGTTGACGAGTTCAAGCTATTATTTCTCTATTTTTGCACCAATTTTGCTGTATTTCGCTATTTTTTTGTGTTTGCTATTGTTGCTTTGCACAGGAAAACAAATGCAGTTATTGTGTATTAAATACATAGTCATGACAAAAAGAGAAGAGAAAAAGTGATCGCTGAAAGTTTTGTAAATACATACAGGTAAAAGTCACCAGTAGATTTCGACGTTAAAATAGAAGAAACAATGGTTTTAATAACAGAAATAATAATGACTCCAGAGATATAAAAAATAGGGATGTAACGAATAGTGATTTGGGCGAATAACCGAGTACCGAATATTCGGCCAAATGTCAGGCCGAATACCGAATATTCGGTGACCGAATATTCGGTGACCGAATATTAAATTTTAAAAGCATTTCTCTTTTGATTGCAAATTAAATATTTTTCAAACTTTGAATGAAAAAAATTAAGAGTAAATAAACTTGAGTTTTTATTATTTGTATATTAAAAGAAATTAATACTTTTATGTATTTTTGTAATATTTTAAATACCTTAATTCTAATAATAAGAAATGAGAAACTCTCTTCATTTTGGGATTGCTTCAAAAAAATAAAAGAGTCAACGTTGCAAAATATGACAATGACAAACACTGGAGAAAATTGAATGGTTAAATTAAAATTGCTAGAAATAGATTCCTACTTTCATTAAGAATTTCTAATAGGTAGGATGGAGTGTTTACTTAAATGGTGGTGGTGGGGGTAAATGCCGAAGAATTTCCAAGGTTCGGAAATTTAGCATAAAAATATCTTTCAGCACCTGCAAGCATAATATAGTGACCGTTTATTTTCTGAAGATGGTAATATATATGAAACCATATGGAACAGACTTCTATAAATTATATGCAAAATTATTAAATACACTTATGTACTATGCAAATTGGATAAATGTTAGATTCTTTTATATAATAAATGTAGTGGAATGTTATTTCGCAAAATTCTTTATTAAATATATTTAAACAGCATTTTTTTAAAAAAACATTTTATTCTGAATTTATTCTACCGAATATCTGTTTAGAAATCGGCCAGACCGAATATGCGGGAAAGCGCTGAATGGGCCTAACACTTAATATTCACTACATCCCTAGTTGGTATTATATGTATATGAAACCAAACAAAACAGACTTCCTCCTAAAAATTCTGAAAAATTATTGTTCTTCCATAATAATTTCAAGTTTCTCAATGATAAATTATATGTAACTTTATTAAATACACCTATGTAACTTAAAATTTAGTAAACGTTAGGAGATTTTTTTAATAATAAATGTACTGCAATGTAATTCTGCAACATTCTTTATGAAATGTGTTTTTAAAAGCACATTAAAAAATTTTATTATCCTGAATATATTCGACCGAATATCTGCTTAGTATTCGGCCTGCCGAATATTCGGCAAAAGGGTCGAATAGGCCGAATAAGGAATAGTTGCCGAATATTCGTTAGATCCCTAATGAAAACTAAAGTTTCAGTAAATTTTTTACTGTGCAATGTTGTCCACTTTTAAGTTTATTTGTTCAATTTTGATATGTTATGATATCCCTAGAAATATTAAAGTCATTAGTAGCTCCTAAGTCAAAAACTAGGTTAGCTCCTAAATCAACAACTACTGGATTCATCATGCTACTTTATAAAATTATCAGTTTCCTAAATTCATCTAGATCGGATGCGGCCTTTAGCAAATATGATAATGATGCCGCAGCATTAGCGACTAATCTTGATATTAACGTACAATTTACCGTTAAAAGACGTAGAAAGTTCGTCTTTTTGATCGTGAATGCACTGATAAAGAGACCGAAGAACTAAAATTATTATTTAAAGTTCAATTTTACTTAACAGTTGTGGATGCTGCTTAGAATTCTATTCAAGAAAGGTTTCACTCCATAAATGAATGCAACACATTGTTTAATTTCTAATTGAATTTAGGAATATCTCCGAAGATGACAAAAAAATTCGTGTTTAGATTTTGATATTTCTGTACAAGTTTCTAATGGAGTTTCAATATCTGCGGATGTTGTTGGTGATGACTTGTATAATGAATTAATGATGGATAAAATCATTAATGATAATGTTACTGATTCTTTAAAAACTTGAAATTTATTGATTAATTTAATTTCATCATTTTCCAACTTTTCTGTAATATTATTCTTAATTTAATTTAATTTATTCTCAAGAATACATTTAACTCTGCCAGACATAATTGTAACAGGTGAAAGAAGTTTCTCTAAACTAAGAACTAACATCTTCTTAACATTAATTCTCTAAACATAGAATGAATAACTTGAGTATAATTGCAATAGAGAATGATTTGTCAAAAGAAATCAACTTAGAAGACATAATTGACGAACTTGCAAGTAAGAAAGCAAGAAAAGTGCGATTTTAATTTAATATTTTATTTAGTGGAAGAATCATGAAACATGTAATACTTAATAATAAACTTTACTTTTTAAATTGTTTCTCTATATATGCATAATTTTGTTACCTTAAAAATATCTTTAACAAATGTGATGTGAAGAAATAATGTTTTCCTAAATTTTATATTTGCGAGAATATAAGGCGACGTCTTTTCTTCTACCTGCAAAGATATATTCTTTAATTTTTTTGACGCTAAAGAAATTGCTTAATTCTTTAGGTTTGAATAAACTGGTTTAGAAAACAATTAAAGAGTGATATTGATTGCTAGAGTGAGGGGGAGGCTGAAATTCAATGGCACGACTGGGGCTTTGTCTCTAGAATCGGGCCTGTGTGTGTGGAAGTCTATTCTAGGCGAAAGCAAAGGCGCTTAAAGTTATTTTAAAACGGTAAGACTGAACTTATAACTTAGAGAAGCTTATTTTCTACTTACTTACTTTATGTAAAGTAATCAATTTCATTGCTTTGCATATCTGTTTAAACAATATTATTTAGTACAAGCAATCTAACTGAACATATTTGTTTTTTCATGATATTTTACTCAGTAGTTAGATTTTAGTAAATTATCACTTTTTTGTTTTAATTTAAACAAGCCATACATTTTTAATGAAGTTATCACCAACCATTCGGGAATTCTTAAAATATTTCGGTTTAATTGTAATTCATATTAAAATGTTCCTTTGGGGAAATATATACAGTGCGGTCATAAATTATTGGACCCATTTAAAAAATTAATCAAAGAATAATGTTAAAACTGTGTTTTTTTTTTAAATCAGAGCGCATTCAAAAAGGTTTTTTCAGATAGGTAACACACGCGCCGTTATGGTGGTCTAGGGTTCGTAAATCATTGGACATCTCCATTTTTAAGAATTATTATCGGCGAAAATTTTAAAGCTAGAAGAAAAGTAAAAGAATACATTTGTAGAAAATGTTATGCTCTTTAATTTGTTACCACACATGTAGTGTGAAAACTGACTACGTTTCGAGATATTCAAGAAAAACTAGAAAAGGAAACCAGAAAACGCACATGGGCTTCTGCTGATAGGTAGCCATTGATTCTGGAAATCTCTCGCTGTAGCAAATTTAGAACGCAGTAATGGCACGCCACCTATTTGAAAAAAAAAACTTTTTTATTTACTCTCTCATTTTTTTAAAAATAAACGTAGTTGTTACATTTTTAGTTTTTTATTAATATTTTAAATGGATTGAATAATTTATGACCACCCTCTATTGTATAGGGTTTGTCAAAATCTCATAAAAATGCCAGTTGAGTTGATAAACTTAGAACTATTACTTCTCTGTTCTTTTGCTCTCCGAAAATATGCCAAACTAACCATTTTGTAGCTAAATTTTTTAATTTTATTGTCTACCCGTATAATTCCCGGGACTTTTATTTGTCCAAAAAATTTTTGCCCCCCCCCCACTTATAACTCCCAGTCACCGCCACTTCCACTCAAGGTAGAGGTGTTAGTTAGCTTGGTGCAAAGAACATGCTAACCAGACACCAAAACAGTAGGCCTATATGTTGCTTTCTGACGAATCCAGGTTTTCCCTGCAATCTAACTCAGGTCGTATATTCAGACGGACAGCTCTAGGAATCTGTTGCACTTTTGTTGCCACAAAATACTTTCGAAACATAACTTTGATTCGTTTTTCTTTCAGCTCAATGTCTGTTGGGAATGAAAACGTCGATATTTCCTCTTATTCATAGTAATTGTTTCTCATCTCAGAATACAATATTTAAATTCTGCCAATATATGCTAGGAAATAAATAGAAAAATTTGATAAAATCCTGGTGAAACTGAATTTAAATAATTTTTTAAAATTTAAGGAAATAATTCTTAACAACAGTCAACTCATTAACCTGCAATAGCAAGGCAACTAGAGTATGAAGATTGAAAACTATCATTCCAGGCTTTCCTGGTGGCACAATAATGATGTTGTGCGATTTAGGGTCTTTCTTCGGTACTTTTTTGGTACTATTATCGGCTGACGTTTGCTCAAACCATATCCTAGGTAGGTCAGTAATCTCCAAGAATGACGGAAATTAATTCTCTTCATTTCCTCTTATTCATTATTATTGTTTCTCATTTCGGAATACAATATTTAAATTTTCCCAATATAAAGAAATAAATAGAAGTTGCTCACTTTTAACTTCTATTAACCTCGTATTGTAGAAGTGTGGAGCATGAGGAGTACCTCAAGTTCAGTAGTAAATAAATATCCAAAATATTAATTCTCGAATCTTTATCTATGACTGAGAAGACTATCTATTGTTGAAGTAGATTAGCGAGTAAGCTTTATCTGTAAATGTGAAACCGCACATAAAAGAGTAATTTATTACTGTCATACAAAGAAAAATATTTGAAATTCTTACATTTCTCTTTTAAATTTTCGGACCATCTCTTAGTACCGTTTCATTCTAATAGACGGCAATACTTTAGATGGTAAATATAATAAACACTTGCACATATAGTTCCGATATAATTTACACTAAAAGTAGAAATCTTGTCTCTCAAAAATTCAAATTACTGCTGTAGAAAAATCAAAGGAACGGTAAAAATTCTATTGATACTGTTTGAATATTTACATTTCAACGGTTTTAACGAAATGCATCTCGGAAAATAAAATATGTTGAAACAAACGTGTTTTAATAGTTTTTCTTCCAATAGGTGGCGACACGGTAGATAGACAAAACCGTTTGATTGGGTAACTCGATTCCAAATTGCGAAATTAAAATATAAATACATAAATCATGTGACAAAAATTAAACCGTTTTCAATTATCATGATAAGTAACCTTCAATGCAGCACCAATTATTATCTGCCCTTTAACGCAAAATTTGGTTTTATTCACCGCAAACGTATAAATCAATGTTTATATCTATCTGAGTAGGGGGAATGCGGGGATATTGATGGACTTTTTTGGAAAGCTAAAAAATGATTTTACCAACGGAAATAATTAGAACTAATACACTATTTTTATACATATTTTAATGTTATATATGATTTCAGTCGAATTATGGTCATTTATGACATTATAAAATATTTATTACACTTTTTTCCTAAAAATGTATTTGTATCAATCTGCCGAATACTACAGGTACATTGATACACACGGAAATACCGAAAATAATGATGAAAATTGGTGTAAAATCAAAAAAATTTTGTTTTATGAATAAATTTTGCATTCCAAATCAATGTTTAAAATTTTAACAAAGTAAATAAGTTTTAATTTAATCAAAATGTAACATTTTTAATGAGACTGGAAAAATGAAATAATACTGCCTCACACATATAATAAAGCAGAATAGGTGTTGTTTTAAACTAATTTGGAGGGAGGAAATGTGTACCTAGAAGCCGTTTTTGAAAATCTTAAATAATTAAAAATTAAGAGTAATTTCTTCCTAGATGACTTACGAAAATAATATAACACAAAAATAATTTTCATACCATCTGAAAAAGCAAAAAAAATTATCTATTCCACTAATATCTATTCGAATTCATAAAAAATTTTTTAACTAAATTTACCGTAAAAATTCCGTTTTCATTGTTTAAACAAATAATTAATTGCATGTTTTGTTTAGATTGTTCACTTTTACTTTTTTTCCATTTCTGAAGACGATTTTGCAAAGTATTTGCCTTTCAGGTACATTGATACACACAGAAAGCGCGTATCAATGTGCCCCGGAGACAATTGTATCAATCTGCCCAGAGAGCCTTTTTTACTAATGTAAGTGGTTAATCGAAAGAAATGCTTAAAAATCTTAAAACTTTATGTAGTTCAGAAAAATAAATGTTTTTTTTTTAAATCTTTGGAGTAGATACCCTCGCAGGAAACGTAACTAGTTAAAGAAATCCCACAACACTTACTTAGAGTAAAATTCACTTAGACGAGGTGAATAACGGTTTGATTCATTTATAAAATAACTTTTGACTAAACTTGGCCAAAAAATATACCCTGTGCTAGGGGTTACAGTGGCATATAAGTTAGGGCCATTCCAATCATGAAAATTTATGGACTGTATCAATGTTCCGCGTATCAATCTACTCCAACTCCCTCTACATTATTTTAACACCTTAAAATTCACCGTTTGCAAGTCAAGTCTTTCTTGACTTCACTTTTAATTAATTTGATTTTCTCTTAGCTTTTAATATTTTTCTTGATAATTTTGATTTTGGTTGTGCTTGTTAGCTTGATATCTTAATTATCTCAAAATGAATTTCTATGTAGTTTTTTTAAAAATCATTTCGGGTTCAAGTTTTATATTAAGATAGTTAAATGAGATATCAGCTCCATATCGCCTGAATTGAATAACAAAACTGCTATCTTAGTACCTAATAACAGTGTTTGTAGTTGAACGAAATTTTCTTTAGATTAAATATTCCATAGTACTTAATTAAGTCGAGAAACATTTCTCAGATACGCCTACAACAATAGTAAATAATTAAATAAATCTTAATTCAATATTCAATAAGTAAATTGTACACTCACATTGTTTAAGAGTAAATATACAGCTGTTTAGATGCATTGTTTACAATTCTATATCTTAGTTTCAGTTTCGAAAATTTCACTTCTGGTTTATAATTTGGGCAATAAAATTGCTTCTACTAACGTAGAGACAAAAGTAAACCATTTTTAGAAATCTGAATGTATGGACTAAAATAGAAAAAAATTTCGAAAATTTTCAAGAAAACAGTGATTTTAGGGTAACTGATAAATGATTCTTTACTTTTTCTTGTTCCATGAGTCATCTATACTTCCTCAATAACCCACTAGAGGTTTTCATCGAAAGGATTGCTTGTTAATGTTGACTGGCGCCAGAGCCATGTACGAAAAACCCAATTAAATCGGTTTTATAGAGTAAGGAGTCGACCACTGTTAGCCGCAATGGAAATAAATTAAAAGAGATTTTGGTTATTTATGTTTAAGCGGAGAAGCATGGTATTTAGAGCTTTTTTTTTAAATTATTAAAACAAAGAAATGTAGCATTTTCGTAACTCTGCTTTGATTCTGATGACTCTTTGAATGAAAAAGTTTAAAAGTTTTGTACTTGATAAAATTTGAAACATTGATTTGGAATGCAAAGTTTAGTGATAAAACAAATTTTGTTTTGACCCCACACCTATTAATCATTATTATTTTCGATATTTCCATGTGTATCAATGTACCCCTAGTATTTGACAGATTGATAGAAATCCATTTTTAGGAAAAAGTTGTAATAAATATTTTAATATGTCATAAATAACCATAATTCGACTGAAAGCCTATATAAGATTAAAAAATGTATATAAATAAATATTGTATTAGTTCTAATTATTACCGTTGGTAAAATCATTTTTTAGCTTTCCAAAAAAAATATCAATGTTCCCACATTCCCCCTATATAATTTTTGTGGAACTTTAACATGCTTATTTGCGGTTTCTGGAAAACGCTATTTTCCTTTTTTTTGTTTTACGAAAAATCTCATTGCTTAAAAATATTTTTATATATTCAAATAAAATTTTGCAATAGTGTTCTGTATATCTCTAGGTATATTCTGAAACTCAAATATAGCTTGTAATTATATAATTATGTATTTTAGAACTATTTATATTAGAAAAAGTGATTTTTTTTTTGTAACAACCTGTTGTATACACAAACTTCGTAATATCTCAGCAACTTTAAGAAGTACTGCAAATATTGTCCTTCACAACACAGGTAAATATGTAACAAATATATTATTGAAAATAAAATTAAAATATATTTATTAGAATTTTTTTATAGGTTGTTTGGCGGAAAGGTCAATTTTTGATATATTTTGACTAAATATGGCCAATATTTCGAACATAAAATGTTCCATTAAAATGGATTTGAATTCACAGTTTTATACACCATTGTGACTGAAAACATAAGTATGGCTTAAAAATTTTCTTTTTAGTCAAAACAGTGTGCCGAACGTAGGCACATACACAGCGCCAGATTTCCCACAGGGCCAACCTAGTCGATGGCCTAGGGTGCAACAATCGGAGGGCGCAAATACATAAATAATAAAATAAAACATTTACAAATTTCAGCATTATTTTGGAAAGTATCAACAAAACACTGTTTCTTTAAGAACATCCAAACTCATTAAAAAACTGATTTTTACATTTACGTCGACTCTCTCTATAGTTGTGATGAATGCACCAGGTAGTTTGGCCTATGGCGTAAATCTGATCAGCCGTCAGGGAATGATACCTCCGAACATTGATGTGGATAGAATTTTCTTACTTAAGAATTAAGTACTTTGGCCTAGGGCGTAGAAATGTATAAATCCGTCCCAGCACATTCTTTAAGAAAAATAACGAAGTTTCTAAGGTGTAAATGTTGTACCAGTTATAGTTTCCTTAGTCTCGGCTTCAAGATATCAGGACACACACATCGACACACGAGATCGTGCACATGTGCTTAGTGCATCATAAATTTGATCAGCCGTCAAGGAATGATACTTCTGAATATTGATGTGGACAGAATCTTTGCACTGGGAGGCACTGTGTCGTATGACGGGCCCTTGTCGTCTGACCACAGTTGAGATCTATGGAGTCTATTCAGAAATGTCTATCTACTGCTTCTATAAATATATGTTACAAAATCAATTTACAAGTCCCGATATGTAACGATTTCAAAATTTAAAGTAAAATAGTTTTATTTTTTAATAATATATCAACCAATTCGCTCTAAGCTACTTAATATTAGGTATAAGGGCTCTTAAGGTGGGATCGGTTGGATAATGATGGGGGTCCAGTTACCTCCCTCCAGTACGTATCTAGCACGGGAGGGGTCGGGCCGTGGCAGAAGAGGGCGAATAGGACTCCGGCCTCAGTACCCGAGCTATTGCAGCGACTGTCAATCAATGTCCACGAATGCTAATGTAGGACGGAGGTTACTCTCTTAAGATTAGGGTGGATTCGGCATTTGTCCATTTTTGTTGACTGCGTGGATTTGAAAATAAAAAAGTTATACTATGTGATGAGGCCACAGTGTTCATAGCCGAAGTTATTCCTATAAAAGAAGTCACTGAATATAAACAGGAACGAAATTTAAGGAACAGAGGAATTATTTTGGATTCCCGGCAGTCCTGATGGTTTTTGATTCTCCAGTAGAAAAGAGACAGATTTTAAACCTTATGAATGAAAGCTTAGATGATAATATTGAGTTACATTGGATTCGAGCACGTCATGATCAACTGAGTAACGAACGGGCATATGAAATTGCTAATGATGCAACTGACAAAGATGTGATCGACTATTATTTTAATAAATCACTAGCCGCTCTCGACGCGGCTTCGCGGCCAGCACCCGCTTTGCTCATCACTACCCCTTCCACCTCGAAGTTTCGAGGCTCTCAGCCACTACTTTTTTCAGTTTTAAATACTGCATAAAAATCGATGGAACAGACTATAAAAAAGCCATAGTAGATTTCATATTCTTTGTAGACAACAGCTTCCTTTAAAATTTTTAAAACCTTTCAATAAATTGTCTTAAATAAACAGTTTCTATCACCTACAAATTATTTTACAATATTTTTGACACATCATTCTGATAGAACTCTAGGGAGTATTGATGAAAACAAAAAAAAGTCATCTGAAAATTAAAACTTTTATTCCAGAAACAACTTCATTCTCTCATTTAACAACGCTGAATTCCATAAAAGTTTTTTAACAGCAACTAATTTTCTTGTTGCGAATCTAATAAAAATAAATTTAAAACAAAAACAAAATCGTTTCCTATTGATTTTAAATTAGGTATTAACTAAAATAAAGATAAAAAATATTTATAAAAATGTCATAACGAAATCGCCTGCTATTAAAACTATATTAATTTGCAATGAAATGCAACTGCATACAAATGAAAAATACTGTTTTAAACTTACAAGCATTCTGATTGGTTAGTTATTTGAAAGAAGTGACATAATAAATTTGCGAAAGCAGTCCAGGGTGAGTATTTGAGGCTCAGGAAGTCCTTATTTTGCAATAATTATACGTATATTCCGTTTATTTTGCAATATCTCTCGAAAATTAAGGGTGGTGGGAGGTAGACGACACTTGACGACATATATAGACGTCATAAGCTTTCATATGAAAAAAAAAATTGTGGAAATCAGTCTGGCGGTTATATATATATATATATATATATATATATAATCTTGATGACATATCTAGGCATCATAAGCTTTCATATGACAAAAAATTTGTCGAAATCGATGGGGTGGTTGAGGCTGGCGAACTCTGTGAAGTTTTTTACCAAATTGTTTTAAATATATAGATGCACTTACGCAACAAGCCCACAAGGAAAATCAAATGGCAGGAAAGATGGGATCACTCTCAGAAAGCGCGTTGGGCAAAGTTGTTTTTGTCAGGATTAACCTAACAAGAATAAATGATAACTTCTACTTCAACCAAATCTACTCTGTTCAAGGAGTTTTCGTAGAATAACAGGGCAGGTTTTTTTTTCAAAAGAATCAAACTTGTCGCTGTGGTGAAGAAATAGAAATTAATAGAAGAAGAATGAAGAAATAGAAAAAATAAAATTTAGTTAGGATTTTGTGCGAACTGGCCAAGAAACTGGAGAAATTTAAATACTGTTGAGCTGATGCAGATTTTATCCTGTAGGAAGGATTCTGCCAGAATGTTTAAACAAAAACTAACTTTTCTGTTAGTTATATATTAATGTCCCGTTTTGAAGCAACAGGAGGGATATTTTGGCACGGACCTCGTAAGTTTGAGCCGCGGTCAGGTGACGAGGATGACACCTGAGCTGGCACCCAATCTCCAAATTTCCACTCCGCACCAACCGCAGGAAGTTTGGCCACTACGTATGATTTAACGTGCAACAGGCCCCATACACGCCGGACCTTCAGTGGAATCGGGTTTCGAAAATGGAACCCGACGGCCCCAAAGCCGAGACCTTACCACTAGGCCACCGCGACCTGCAACTAACTTTTCGGATCGAGGAAAACTGTTGAAAACTCTTTAAGAAAAAGAGATTTAAAAAAGGAAATTTTGTTTGTTCTAATCTTTGTGCAATTTTTCGACTGGTGATGTCTGCTGTCTCTATTAAATTTTGTTTTATTGTATTCTTAGAGAAAGAATGGACGGCCGGTTGTCTTTTGTACCGTGCGGCTTAGACCAAGTCGTGACAATTTCTGATTGGGGAGGGGCGAAAAACACTTTTCTCGAAATTCGATTCTGCTCATGGTGTAAATTTGCCACTCGGTACTAATAGTTCATCGATTCATTGTTAGATATTTTACTCAAAATTCTGATGTGCCGTAAGCTGCTTGAAGTTCCAACTTCTAGAGGAGAGAAACAAGGAATGCGAATGGGCAAAAATGTATCAAATTCAAGATCTGTGTGTTTCTCAACCTTCTGCACATTCGTCAGATAAAGCAAAATAACTTGAAATTGTTTTTTTTAAAAAAACAGATATGCACTACATCACAATTCATTTCTAGTCGATAAATTATGATACATTACCTTGGATAATACGTTGGATAAATTGTTCAAAATTCATTTAAGATGCAGAAAATTTCTAAACAAATAATGATAAATTGATGCTGTAAAACAAAAGATTTCAGCGTTGCCTAAAAATAAAGAACATTCGTAAATCAGTGAAAAAGAGACGTCCATTTGCCACTCGACAAAAATTCAATAACTTCCAGCTATTTAATTCTGATTTCTTTCAAAGATGGTTTTTAAATGAAAAATGCGACTCATATAAAAATAACACAAATTATTATTTTATACATTTTTATTTTATACATAAATCTAGACAAACATAAGTTTTTCACAAACAAATACTTAAGCATAATTATAACAAAACATAAACGTGATCTTAAGTATAAACAACAATGAGCATGTAACAAATATTCATATAAATAATTCATAATTGTTTGACACTTTCGATACAATGAGATAGCAACAATACTTCTTGGACTTGCTTTTTAGGTTAATAAACTTCTAATCACTTGTGGAAATAAAATAAGTAAAGAGTTATTTTCAGGATATAAAACTCAATTTTAAAAAATCTTTTTCCAAACTGCATAATGTGAGTTTCGGCTATAATGTATCGTTAAAAGAAACTACAGCTCATAAATTTATATGCATTAATAAATTTGTATTTGTTTGGAGTTTTCAATTTTCAAGATAGTTTTTTCTGTGAGTTGACTTATTATATATGCTTATAATATTAGTATGCTTCCTTATCACCGGAAAAATAAAAATATTTGTTTTTTTTATTGGAAAACAATGTATATTAATACAATTCATACAAGGGTGATTAATAAAACACGTAAAAATCAACGGTAGACTATATGAAAAATTGCTGTGTTTTTCATATATTAATATGCATATAATGCATACACAGGAATTTACCGAGTTTTAAATACTGGCTTTTTCATATTTTCAATTCATACTTGAATAAACAGTGGCAATTCAAATACAAATTACGAGTTTGAGTTAAACAAGCAAATTATCCGGAAATACAAAACTAGTGAGATTTTAAAAACATTGAATAATGAAAATATGTTTTATTTATAAATATGTATGAACCGAAACGATAGATTTCAAAATATATCAATAGCTTTTACACATGCTTAACAAATTAAAGTACACGTAAATAACATGATTATTACTACCATGTACACGAAACACTATTCAATGTATTTTCTATGCTCGTAAAAAGGTTCAAACTCCTGTCCTTTAGATAAAAAATGAAAATGAAAATTATATATAAAACTGTGTACACGAGCAAAAAACCTTCTGAATGAGGATTTTTTCCTCCTGAAAAATTTAGTCTGCTCTCTTTCGAAATTTAGATGAAACATGATAAATATTTATACAAAAGTTTTATATAAAAATTTTTCTATATACAGTTTTACAAAAATATTTTCAATTCAGTAACAAAGCAATTTTATGCTCCAATTACCAATTAAATGTAAAAAATAAATATAATATTCTGCAAGAAATTTTTTACAAAGAGATATTTCTGATATAAAATTTTATAATAAATGAATTGCGAGTTGAAATGAGCAGTTTTTGATTGTAGTTTTCTGATACATATGTGCGGACATTAGTTTTTACGGCACACCCTCTGTTTCAAACTAGTTTCAATTCCACTTTACTCCCTTTCCTTTCTTTTGGCCTGACTACCCCAACCTTGACATATATTTCTTTTTGATAAAACCATCTGTAAGAATTGACAAACATCAAGATATCTGGAAAAAAAAGGCATTTTATCATTAATATCTCTAATTCTTATTATAATAAAAAAAATCTTGTCATTAATTACTATAATAAATAAGTGGAAACCATTCATTATGTTATCTATTGAGATCTTATTACATCCAATAAAATAACTAATAGATAAATTATGGGCAAATGCAAAGTTATATCTCAAATGTCCCAAGCATTTGCAACGATTTCAATTCAACAAAGAGACGGGTGCAGAGATAGTATGATACTTCAAAATTCGTAATCGTTTCCATACCATTTTTTCAGAGAGAATGATTCCGAGTACAAATAGGATTGATACATTGATTTCATTTCTTTCCAATTTTTACAACGTGATTTACAACATTCATTCATTCAACATTCATTTCAGTGTTTCTCATTTCATGCCAATAAGAAACACTGAAATACCAGGTGATATGAAATTCAGTAATTTAAAAAAAAAAAAAAACACTATGATAGTCAGATTTATTCCTAGACTTAGAGGGAGGCTGAAATTAAATGGCACGACAAGGGATTTGTGTCTAGAAACGGGCCTGTGTGTGGAATTCTACTCGAGGCAAAAGCAAAGGCGCTTAACTTTATTTTAAAATGGTAAGATTGAACTTATGACTTTGAGAAGCCTATTTTCTACTTACTTAGTTTATGTAACGTAATAAATTTCTTTGCTTTGTGAATATCTGTTTAAACAAAATTATTTAGTACAAGCAATCTAACTGAATATATTTGATTTTTCATAATATTTTACTCAATAGTTGGATTTTAGTAAATTATCACTTTTTTGTTTTAATTTAAACAAGCCATACATTTTTAATGAAGTTATCACCGACCATTCGGGAATTCTTAAAATATTTCGGTTTAATTGTAATTCATATTAAAATGTTGCTTTGGGGAATTATATAGATGGCGGTCATAAATTTTGGACCCATTTAAAAAGTTAATCAAAAAAATAATGTTACAACTATGTTTTTTATTGTAAAATTAGAGCGCATTTTAAAAAGTTTTTTCTGATAGGTAACTCACGCGCCGTTATGGTGGTCTAGGGTTTCGTAAATCATTGAATATCTCTATTTTTAAGAGCCATTCTCTCGAGACTTTTAAAGCTAGAAGAAAACTAAAAGCATGAATTTTTAGAAAGTTTTATGCTCTTTAATTTGTTTACTAACATGTAGTGTAAAAACTGAATATGTTTTGAGATATTCAAGAAAAACTGAAAAAGGAAACCAGAAAAAACCACACCGGCTTCTGCTGATAGGTAGCCATTCCGTATGGAAATATCTCTCTGTAGAAAATTGAGAACACCGTTGTGGCACGTTACCTGTTTGTAAAGAAAAAACTTTTTATTTGCTCTTTCATTTTTTAAAAACATAGAAAGTTGAAACATTAATAGTTTTTTATTAATGTTTGAAGTGGTTTGAATAATTTCTGACCACCCTGTACTGTATAGGATTTATCAAAATCTCATGAAATGCCAGTTAAGTTGATAAGCTTGCAACTATTGCTTCTCTGTTCTTTTTCTCTGAGAAAATATGCAAAACTAATAAGTTTGTAACTAAATTTTTTAATTTTATTATCTACCGCTATAATTCCCGGGACATTTATTTGTCAAAACATTTTTGACCTACCCCCATTTATACCACCATTAGCCAACACTGCCACTCAATGTAGATCACTACTGGTGTTAGTTAGCTACGTGCAAAGAACATGTTAACCAGACACCAAAACAATAGGCCTACATGTTGGTTTCTGAAGAATCCAGGTTTTCCCTGCAATCTAAATCAGGTCGTATATTCATACGGTCAGCCCTAGGAATTCGTTGCATTTTTGTTGCCACAAAATGTTTTCGAAATATAACTGTCATCTTTTTTCTTTCAGCTCAAAGTCTGTAGGGAATGAGATCGTCGACATTTCATCTTATTCATTGTAATTGTTTGTCATCTTGGAATACAATATTCAAATTCTGCCAATATGTGCTAATAAATAAATCGAAGTATTTGATAAAATCCTGATGAAATTGAATTTAATATATAATAATATAGTTCAGCAACGGATTCCGAGACTACTAATTTCGGACGATTTTACACCGGAAAGGGTTGTCAGGCAATGATTCAAATGAGAACATTTCCAGAGTTCTATGTTAGATCACGCTCAGTAAAATGTAAATATCACCATTTCATTTTTCACTTTCCCCCTATTTTGATGAAAATAACTCCGTCGGGCGCATGCACAAAAGCGCGGAGTTTTTCCTAATCCGTTGCTAAACAATGGCTTTATTTATTTATTTTTTATTGTTTTATTCGTAGCTTTTTAAAAAAATTAATTTTGAGTTAAGAACAGAGAGGCTATATGTTCTTAAATGGCTGCCTTTCAGTTACTTCCACTGATACTGAGAAAATTTCAAGCTTAGAAGTAATTACGCATTACTGAAAATTAAACGTTACAAACAACCCTATGCGAAATAACATTTCAAACCAAAGCTAATCTCCATTAGTGTTAAAACAACAAAGAATCTTCGGAAAACCTGGAAGTTGATAGGGCATACAGAATATTTGAAGGTTTGGTTTTGTTTCGCTACATTAACATTCCGCTTTGAAGCAACACAAAGTCTATTTTGGGACGGACCTCGTAATTTTCAACCACGGTCAGATGACGAGGACGACGCTTTAGCTGGCACCCCCTCACCAAACATCCACGCTACACCAACGGGAGAGCGTTTGGCCACTACGTATGATTTCGCGTGCAACAGTCCCCATACACGGCAGATCTTCAGTGATTCTCCGGCCCCAAAGCCGAGGCCTTACCACTAAACCACCGCGGTCTTGAGTTTTTGAAGGATCACTGGTGAAACGGGAGTTGCAATAAAGTGAATACTATGGTTATGATGATTCTAAGGCCTTTATGCAAGTCAAACACTTTTTAAGAAATTAGCCACTGCCCCTATTGTGCCAAGCAACTCAATGTGTGTTTGAGAGATCAACTGGATTCACTTGATAAAAGTTTTATCCTAGTCAGGAGCACCAGTACATTGTAAGTTGCCTGTTTATGGGTTTGATTTGAGTAACTTGTAACACGGCATGACTTTGAGTGCTAGAAGGGATGGCTCAAATTTTCTTCGAAATTGCTAATCTTTTTGCATTTACTTACACAAAATGTCTTCGAATCTTCAAAGAATGGCAGCTAAGTCAAAAAAGTCCATGAGCAAAAAGCAAAGCAGTAAGTGTACATCGCTTATGAATGCAAGAGGAGACAAATGAATGCACGCATTGTGTGCAAAAACATAAGAGATACAACGGAACAAACAACAGTGCAAGACAACTCAGAACCATCATAAAGTATATCCACGGTTTCTACAAGATATATATTACAAAGAATCGATTTTAATAGCAGGTGGTCAATAAGAGATCCTTTGCATTCCTCATCTGCAAAACCGAAAAAAACGGCTTTTGTAGGCTAAAGAACACCGACATTATATATTTATTTATCCCTTTCAAGGGCACAAGCAGATTATTTCATTTTGGAAAACAATGTTAATGACTTTATGAATCCATTAGGAAAAAATAGAATTGGCTCTACCATCTATTTTCATATTAGATACTAAAAACACATTCTTTCTAATAAATCATCAAAAGACTACCGACTGAATAAGAAAAATGCTCGTAAGAAGGTGGTTTTAAGGTGGGGCCTCCAGCCTTCAAAAGGTTAATGAGTGAAAAAATGTTTTTAGTTCCAGATTTCTTTTCACAATGAAAATGGTAGGATTGATGTGGAAAGATCTATTCAGAGCTCCGAAAAACCACCCTCTAATCTGAAGGACTGAAGAGTTGTCATTTTGTTAGCATGATTCGTCCTCAAAGCTTTCATCAGCGAGTCAAATCTTTAAAAGCATTCTAGAGTCCATAGCAAGAAAATTATCTGCTGTCATCAAAGCCAGAGAGAGCTGAACAAGATTAGTACTGCGTAGCAGGGTTTTCCGAATATTTTGGTCCTTCAGTGTATGCTTCTATAAACCTCGTGTTGTAGATGTGTGGAGCTTGAGGAGTAGCTCAAGCTCAGTAGTAAAGAAATACCAAAAAAAAATCAAATCTCGAATCTTTATCTATGACTAAAAAGACTATCTATTGTTGAAGTAGATTTGCGAGTAAGCTTTATCTGTAAATAAAACCGCATAAAAGAGTAATTTATTGCTTTTATACAAAGAAAAATATTTGAAATTCTTACATCTCCTCTCTTTGAAATTCTCGAACCATCTCTTAGTACCGTTTCATTCTAATAGATGGCAATACTTTAGATGGTAAATAATAATAATAAACACTTGCACAGATAGTTCCGATATAAATTACACTAAAAGGAGAAATATTGTCTCTCAAAAATTCAAATTTCTCTTGCAGAAAAATCAAAGGAATGGTAAAAATTCTATTGGTACTGTTTGAATATTGACATATCAACGGTTTTAACGAAATGCATATCGGAAAATAAAATATGCTGAAACAAATGTGTTTCAATAGTTTTTCTTCCAATAGGTGGCGACACGGTAGATAAACAAAACCGTTTGATTTGGTAACTCGATTCCAAATTGCGAAATTAAAATATAAATAAAAAGGATAAAAATATAAATAAATTTCAGTACGATAAGCAAAACATTAAAGGTAATATCTTTTCCATTTTATATGTTTTCATGTTTTTTCAAATTTATATATTATTTTCGAAAAACTGTTTTAACCTGGAAAAAAAGGTGGCAAAAATTTAACTTTTTTTATCAGTTACAGCACTAAGTACGCATATAATTTTTCACTATCGTTTCTCACCGTACATTGCTTCTGACTTTGATTATATTTCGGATAGCTTAAGCTTTGTTCTTTTCCCTTAGTTTGTTTTAAGAAGCTCGTAGAAATTGAAAAATCAATTTAACTTTACTGTGTAATACGAACAGAAAAGAAAATATAAAAATACTGAAGAACAGACAAAATAATAAAAAATTATGTGACAAAAATTACACCCATTTTCAATTTTCATGAAAAGTAATCTTCAACGTAGCACCAATTATTATGCGCACTTTAACTCAAAATTTGGTTTTGTTGAACACAAACGCATAAATCAATGTTTTTATTTATCTGAGTAGTGGGAATGCGGGGACATTGATACTCTTTTTTTTGGGGAAAGCTAAAAAATGATTTTATCAAAGGTAATAATTAGAACAAATACACTATTTTTTATACATGTTTTAATCCTATATAGGATTAAAATCGAATTATGGTCATTTATGACATAATAAAATACTTATTACAGCTTTTTCCTAAAAATAGATTTGTATCAATCTTCCCCATACTAAGGACCATTCATACACACATAAATATAGAAAATAATGATGATTAATAGTTGTGGGATCCAAACAAAATTTGATTTTTCAATAAACTTTGCATTCCAAATCAATGTTTAAGATTTTAACCAAGTAACAAATAATTTACTCAAAATTCAACATTTTTCAAGAGACCGGAAAAATGAAATAATACTGCCTCAGAAAATAATTTATCTCCACAAATAATGAAGAAGAATGGGTGCGTGTGGGAAAATAAAATAGCACAAAAATAATTTTCACACCTTCTGAAAATGCAAATATTATATTTTCGATGTTATTAATTAAGTTTCCATTCAATTTTTTCTCCAATTTTTATAAATTCATAAAAAATATTTTAAACTTAATTTATTACAATACTTTTTATTTTTGCGATGAAATTCAATTTACAACAATACTTTTCATTTTTGCAAAGAAATTCAAACTGTTTTCATTGTTTAAACCAATAATTAATTTCATGTTTTTCTTAGATATTTCATTCTTACTTTATTTCCATTTCTGAAAACAATTTTGCAAAGTATTTGTTGTTGATACACACATAAGACTCGTATCAATTCGCCCCGGAGTTAATTGTATCAATCTACCCCGAGAGCCTTTTTTACTTATAACAAGTGGTTAATGAAAAGAAATGCTTTAAAACCTCAAAACTCAATGTAGTTCAGAAAAATAAATGTTTTTTAATATGTTTGTAGTAGATTCCCTGATAGAGAAACGTAACTAGTTAAAGAAATCACACAGCACTAATTTAGAGTAAAATTCACTTAGACGAGGAGATTAACGGTTTGATTCATTTGTAAATCAACTTTTGAGTAAACATGGCCATAAAATATACCCTCTGGTAGGGGTTACAGTGGCATATATGTTAGGACCATTCCAATCATCAAAATTTACGGACTGTATCAATGTTACCGCGTATCAATCTACTCCAACTCCCCCGTACTACAAAAGTTTTGAACCAAACCTTAGGATAACAAAACTTTCAACTGAAATCAATTGCCAATAACATTGAAATTCTCATGAATAAAGTTTCCCTTTATAAAACCAGTTCATATAGAAAGCCTTTATGCTTCGAAGTCCTCGTCCAAAAAGATTGCGGAAGATAGGTCAGTGTGACTGGTCTCAATACTAAAGTGCTTCGCATGAGACAGCTGATCTCTAGAACGAGAGAATGAGACATTATATAGAAGAACATTTCCGTTCTCTGTAATTGATAATAACAGAGACTTTCTGCTCTCTTCCTTGTTGACCAGAATGAAACCGGCTACGAGCAGACCTGATGTAGCTGTAATAATGTTTTTGTTATTCTTGTGTTCAAATGCTTATACCAAATTTACTCTAGAACATATCCCTTTTAATTTGTTCGTTATGTGTATTTTAACTTTCTCTTTCATCAAGACAGTGTCCTGACTGTTTCCTTTCCTTCGTTGTCTGAATTTTCATAGAATATTTTCTTCATGACATTCAGTTGGGTGAATCATCATAAATAATAAGACTTGAGAGTTAAGGGAATTTTAGCATCGAAGGTCGTGTGTAAAATATAATGTTATATCTCCAGTTATTATTATTTTTCCTTCATTCAAACAGTCATCAGAATCAAAGCAGAGTTACGAAAATGCTACAATTCC
Source organism: Araneus ventricosus (assembly GCA_013235015.1). NCBI lineage: Eukaryota > Metazoa > Arthropoda > Arachnida > Araneae > Araneidae > Araneus > Araneus ventricosus. The sequence continues at coordinate 10,556 of BGPR01009331.1, read as the reverse complement.
GTATACTAATAGTTTTATACGATGCTGCTCCGCTTAAACTTAAATAACCAAAACATCTTTTAATTCATTTCCATTGCGGCTAATTATTACCGACTCCTTACTCTATAAAACCGATTCAATTGAGTTTTTCGTACATGGCTCTGGCTCTGGCTCCAGTAAACATTACCAAGCAATCCTTTTGGTGGTGACCTCTAGTGGGTTATTGAGGAAGTTTAGATGACCCATGGAACAAGAAAAAGTAAAGAATACTTTAATAGTCACCCTAAAATCACCGTTTTCGTGAAAATTTACGAAATATTTTTCTCTGTTAGTCAGTATATTCAGGTTTCTAAAAATTGTTTACTTTTGTTTCCACGTTAGTTAGAAGCAAATTTATTGCCCAAATTATAAACCAGAAGTGAAGTTTTAGAAACCGAAACTAAGATATAGAATTGTAAACAATGCATCTAAACAGCTGTATGTTTACTCTTAAACAATGTGAATGCACAATTTACTTATTGAATATTGAATTAAGATTTATTTAATTATTTACTATTGTTGTAGGCGTATCTGACAAATGTTTCCCTACTCAATTAAGTACTATGGAATATTTAATCTAAAGAAAATTTCGTTCAACTCCAAACACTGTTATTAGGTACTCAGATAGCAGTTTTGTTATTCAACTCAGACGATTTGATCTGATACGTCATTTAACTATCTTAATATAAAACTTGAAACTCGAAATGATTTTTAAAAAGACTGCATAGAAATTCATTTTGAGATAATTAAGATATCAAGAAGACAAGTACAACGAAAATCAAAATTATCAAGAAAAATATTAAAAGCTAAGTAAAAATCAAAATTAATTAAAAGTGAAGTCAAGAAAGACTTGACTTACAAACGGTGAATTTTAATATGTTAAAATAATGTAGAAGGAGTTGGAATAGATTGATACGCGGATCTTTGATACAGTCCATAAATTTTCATGATTGGAATGGGCCTAACATATATGCCACAGTAACCCCTAGCATAGGGGGGCATATTTTTCGGCCATATTTAGTCAAAAGTTAATTTATAAATGAATCAAATCGTTAATCTGCTCATCTAAGTGAATTTTAATGTAAGTAAGTGTTGTGTGATTTCTTTAACTTGTTACGTTTTCCTGCCAGGGAATCTACTCCAAAGATAGAAAAAAAAAATATTTTTCTGAATTACATAAAGTTTTGATATTTTTAAGCATTTCTTTTGATTAACCACTTAACATAAGTAAAAAAGGTTCTTAGGGCATATTGATACACTTGACTCCGGGGTTCATTGATATGCGTCTTCTGTGTGTATCAAAGTACCTCAACGGCAAATACTTTGCAAAATCCTCTTCAGAAATGGAAAAAAGTAAAAATGAACAATCTAAACAAAACATGCAATTAATTATTTGTTTAAACATTGAAAACGGTCTTTTTACGGTAAATTTAGTTTAAAATATTTTTTTATGAATTCGAACAGATATTATTCGAATATATTTTTTTTTTTTTTTTTTTTGCTTTTCAGATGGTTTGAAAATTATTTTTGTGCTATATTATTTTCGTAAGTCACCTAGGAAGAAATTTCTTTTAATTTTTAATTACTTAAGATTTTCAAAAACGGCTTCTAGGCACACATTTCCTCCCTCCAAATTATATTTAGATCCCCCCCCCACACATTCTCTTTTATTATTTGTAGACATAAATTATTTTCTGAGGCACTATTGTTTCATTTTTCCGGTCTCATTAAATGTACTGAATTTTGATTAAATTAAAAGTTTGATACTTTGTTAAAATTTTAAACACTGATTTCGAATTCAAAGCTTATTTATAAAACAAATTTTGTTTTGATCCCACACCTATTAGTCATCATGATTTTCGATATTTCCGTTCGTATCAATGTACCCCTAGTACGGGCAGATTGATACAAATCCATTTTTAGGAAAAAAGTGTAATAAGTATTTTATTATGTCATAAATGACCATAATTCGACTGAAATCCTATATAAGATTAAAAATGGTATAAAAATAGTGTATTAGTTCTAATTATTACCGTTCGAAAATCATTTTTTAACTTTAAAAAAAAAGTGTATTAATGTTCCCGTATTCCGCCTATATAAATTTTTGTGGAACTTTAAAATCTTTATTTGCGTTTTCCGGAAAACGCTATTTTCGTTGGTTTTTTTTTTTTTTTTTTTGGATTACGAAAACTCTCATTTCATTTCGAGATTTTAAGATATTCAAATGAAATTTTATATCTCAATGTTCTCTACATCTCTAGGTATATTCTGAACCTAAAATATATTTTGTAAGTATATAATAATTTATTTTTGGGCTATTTTTAATTTGTAAATGTGATTTTTTTTTTCTAAAATCCTGTTGTGTACACAAATTTTGTGATATCTTGGTAACTTTAATAGGTACTGGAAATATTGTCCTTTATAACACTGGTAAATATGTAAAAAATATATTATTGAAACAAAAAGTGAAATATATTTATTAGAATTTTTTATAGAATGATTGGCGTAAACGTCAATTTTTGTTAAATTTGTACGAAAAAATCGCTAATATTTCGAAAATAAAAAAAAGTTCCATTAAAATGGCATTTGAAAACACAGTTTCATACGCCATTGTGATTGAAAACATAAGGATTGCATAAAAAATTCCTTTTATTCAAAACAGTGCGCCGAACGAAGGCTCATACACAGTCCCAGATTTCCCACAGGGCCAACCTAGTCCATGGCCTAGGGTGCAACAATGGGAGGGCGCACATATAAAAAAATTACAATAAAACATTTACAAATGTCAGTATTATTTTGGAAAGAAGTAACAAAACACTGTTTCTTTAAGCATAACCAAACTCTTTAAAAAAACTGATTTTCACAATTACGTCGCCTCTCTCTATAGTTGCGATGAATGCACCACGTGAGAGAACGCAGAATTAAGTACTTTGGCCTAAGAAGTAGAAGTGTATAAATCCGGCCCAGCACATTCCTTAAGAAAAATAACGAAGTTTCTAAGGTGTACGTACATGTTGCGCCAGTTATATTTGCCTTAGTCTCGGTTTCAAGATCTCGGGACACACACATCGACACCCGATTCAATGTAAGATCGTGCACGTGCGCTTAGTGTATTGTAAATGTGATCTGCCGCCAGGGAATGATACATTTGAACATTGATGTGGATAGCATAAGGGCGAGCCCGAAGAAAAGCGGGGCCTGGTGCAAAGTTGATTTGCGGGGCCTTGAAACTGATTTCGTAAAACAAAATAATTTATTGCATTTTGCTATTTATTACACCGCACAAATTGGCATATTGAGGAATTAAGGCATACCTGAAAATGATAAATAATTAAATTATGTGAATTATGATCGATTTTGAAAGTTATTAAAATGTTAATTTATAAAAAAATAATTCAAAATAATGGAAAAAAATCATTATTTTGAATCATGAGAAGAATTTTCTGCAGATACGACGGGCATTGATAAGGTCAATATTTGTTAAAGAACATTCACGCAATTTGAATGCAGTTCAGATAAATTAATTTACAAATCAATATTATAACATTGTGACAATGTTATGGAAAACTTAACGACAAATTTTAATTTCACTAAATAAATCAATGCAATTCATTTTATCTTGCAAAGTTGAATTTAAGTCTCTATGTTTTCAGACTGTTAGTGAATATCATCCTAATTACATAAAAATTTCTATGATGTTCCATATTCGTGATAAATTTCCAATATCTTCTTAAAAGAAAAATGTCCCTATAGATTATGACTAGAAAATATTGAATTGGAAAATTTTCTTTGAGAGATGAAATAGCTGATCAATTCCTTAAAATAAAATAATAAAAAAAACTTGTCATTTTTTTAACACTAAGTTCTTTTATTTGTAATTAAGGTGTCACTTTAAACTAACTCTTCCACTATTTCCTTTGTAGTTATTAAAAGAAGATCAGAATCCCAATGTACGATACTTTTCAAAAAATTTTAAAATTACTTTTAAATTGGAATTTGTGTACTTATATCTATATTAGAATTTTAAAATATGTGGCTCGCAATATTTACTTTATTTAGTATGTCAGACCAAATAACAAAAGTTAATAAAAATTCAAATAAAGTTTATTTTCGATTTATTGGATTTATGATTTCTTTTTCATGTTAATAATATATTCATAAAGAAAATTCGAATCTATAAAAAATTGTAATACTTGAATGTGATTTCACAAATTTCACACTTTTGAAGCTACATTCCCACGTCTTTTCTGACAGTGGTTTTGGAGTAAGATATATGAAGTGAAAAAGTGGTGTTTTAATGTATTCCAGCACATTACAGAACTTGCAAAAATATTATATATGCTTTCATATAAGTCACAAAAAATGAATATACAGAGAAGAAGGTTTTGAAATGTCTCTAAGAACAAAATTCAAATTAAAACTTCTGTGGAGTATATAGTGAGGTTTGGAATTCTTTGCAAGATAAGGGCTTTTGAAAACCTTTATGCAAAACCTCTCATAGTATATATGTTATAGTTAGAAATACCATAATTTTTTGGTTGAAATCCAGACACGTCTGTTGTTGGCATAGTATAGTATAAAATTCTAAAATCTGTCTGCCGACGGCCCCCTTTCAGAACACTAGTTTGTGGAAGTGAAAAAAAATTTAAGACGTCAAAATGCAAAGAATATACAATTTTTATTAATGTTTGGTAATTCAAAAGTATAATAATGACAAAAAGAATTAAAACAAAACTGCCAAAACTCTTAATTTTTCGTTTGAACTTGTGCAGGTCCACTTTTTCATTAACAATGGATGTAAACGATGAGTTTTCTTTCATCGGCGGATTGGCGTTGGCTTTTGTGAAAACGCTCTCTATTATAACCAAATTTTTTTCTCCTCGCATCCACTGGCATAAATCCAGACATTTTGTAGATCCGGACATTAGTTTTGACGTGAGCTTGAAATCCGGAGGTATGGTAATCCTAGTTATAGTACCACTGGTCTTGTCTATACAGTTCCCCAAATATAATTCCTCTTTTTCTGATGGGCTTTCAATTTTAACTGATAGCCCTTTTCCTATCGTGTATTTTACCGTTTAAAAATATATATATCGTTCTTGTATACTCATTTCTCTTTCAGAGTCAATTACATTAACATATCTTAAAATAACAGATAATTGTTCTTGATGGCTCTGGAGTGCAATCTAATAAAATTGTGAAATATTTAGCTTTTTCATTTAAATATGTTTACTTTCTAACTTTTTTATCCAGAGCAAAAATCAGTTCGTCTTGTGTTCCACGAGATAAATAGGAACACGATGCTGATTTCACACAGAGATCAAATTATTGTTTCATGATTGGGTGAAATCTTGCAAGTAATTCTGAAATCTAAGAAATTACCTTTGTGCGGTTTATATAAAGCATCGCTACTTCCCTTGAGTGCCAAATTATGCTCTGATAAATATAAAATTAAAGTCAGTATTCTTTCATAAACACACTTTACACAGTGTGTTTTGGTTTTAGTTATTTTTCATGTTCTCTGTCATAGTGTTTCCCATTTTGATATTTTTTTAAAATTGTAAATTATCTTTCACGACTTTGCAATCGCGAACATGAATGAGATTCAATCATTAAGTCAAGTTAAACACAAAGAAGTGGTATTTGAGAGTAGCACAGAAGAGTAACCATCCCATCTGCGTTCTTGATGTTCCTCATTCTTTACTTTTCTTAAATAATTTCAGAAAAACTTCTACTAGTTTTATTAATCGGAAAACAGTACATCATGTCACACCATTTTGAATGATAGCCATTCTAAATTTATCAGTTATAATTTCCGGCCAATTACTAGGATCATTGCTAACGACATTTTTTTTCAATTCTTGGTTGATCCTGTTAAAACTGCGATCTTTTGTCTAATTCATTTTGTTCGGTATTCAATGCTGACAAAAAATCCATCGTCTATAGATTTCCCTCGTATGTTTCCTTTTCTCAGATTTGTTATAATGGCTTTCCTCTTCATTAAGACGAAAGCTGTCTTTATGATGATTAGGAGAGTTTTCGCGAATGTCATACGGCGTAATTTGATTTGCGCTATTTCGATTTATTGGCTCCACGATTGACGTTCATAATACTTCTTTTAAGACTAAGCAAACATTTATTAGAAAATTAAAACACAACCAATACACTTCGTATCTAAGTACAACGTAACTTCGTTCAATCGTACTCATACTCGTCGCGTCTCTCTTCTCTGTCTTTTTTTTAAAATCAAATTCAAAGTAGCTCAACATCTGATTGTTGCCACTTATCTGGTATCATACACTGTTATAACGATAAATAAGTTGAAGTCATGATTTGTCAGGCATAAATATTAAATACGCTTACATTTGCTACTTAAACTTTCATTCTCTAACTGAGATGTTTGAAGATGTTTAAGACAAACTCGATTTACTTTTTCGACAGTCGGAAAGTTTCTGAATAGTTCATCTTCCTGATATCCAATGTGAACTCTTTTTCCCATTTTTGTATAAGCAATTTGAGGAAGATCAAGCCATGTCCGTCCGATGATAAGATCATATGATTGCGCATCGTCAGGAACAAGGTATATGCTTATGTTTTTGTCCTTTACATTATCAACTTCAATATCGGCTTTAATTCTTCCAATAGACGTTAATGCAGGCATCTTTTGATTTCCAAAACCGTATATTTTATTGACAGCACGTTCAAGTTTTAGTTTAAGTTTCTGAGCAATTGAAATGTTTAAGAGACAACACGAACTTCTTGTATCAATTAAAGCTTGCACGTTATCACAATTATTAATTTTCGCTTTCTTCAAAAATGAATTACTCTCTTCTGAATTCTCGCCATCTCGTCTAACAGATAAGCTTTCATCACTTGAATGATTCGTTTCCTTGGCGACACAGTTTATAGCTTCATGGCCTGTTTCATTACATTCTCGGCATGTTAAAACTGATTTTGGCAGCGAACGGTTCCTTGCAATGTGCCCAAAATTAGAACAGTTGAAGCATTTTGGTTCACCCCTCTCATTATGTGTAATACCGTACAGCTTTTTATTTCCATTGGTTGTAATAGCGGGATCATCTTTAAAGGAGTTCCGTTTGTCGTAATGCCCTTCCTTACGCGGTTGTTTACTCCTGAAAGTTGACCTCAAGGTATCATAGTCCTCCAGTGTTACAACTAAATCATCTGGCGAATTCAGCTGAGGCAAGTCATCTATAAAGTGATCTTTTACTTCTTGAGACACTTTACGTTTTATCTGATCCGTTATGATAAGATCACTTAACTTTTCAAAAATATCTGCTTTAACTCCATTTACCCATTCGTTAAAAAACTTCTTAATTCATAGGCAAAGTTTTTCCAGGTGCTTCCAAATTCTTATTATGCATAAAAAACTTCTGGCGAAATTTTTCTGGCGTTAACTTATACCGTTTCTATAATATCTTTTTAACTTCGTTATAATCGTTTGCAATCTCATCTGGTTCTCTGGCGATTAACTGCGCAACGTCATACGGCAATAAGCCAAGCAAATGAGTTACCCAAGTGTTTTCTAATATTTCAGTTTGACGTTCAAACATAATTAAATATAAACTTATATCGCTTTCGTCGGAATTAAATTTTTACATCAAATGATGAATCTCTAATTTGGTTTAAGTTGTGTACTGTTTACGTTTTGATTGGAGACCGAATTTGAATTTGAAGACCTACCTTATGCTCCAAGGCTTATTTTTTGTAGCTCAAATTCCATTTCATCCTTTCGCTTCCGTTCTTATATTCTTCCTTTCGCTTTCGTTCATCGCATTCTTGTTTACATTGTTCAATTTCTTCTTGGTGTCTTCGTTCAGCAATTTCTTCTTGCCGTTTCTATTCAGCAATTTCATTTTCTTCTCTTTCTTTTCTTTCATTGATTATCGTATTCAACCATTCCTTGGCGCTTTCTTCATCGTATTCTTTGTTCGCCAATATCATCTTTTTCTAATCTTTCAATTTATGACTGTCATTGACAGTTTCTCCAAGCTCCTCATCCAATATCTTCAAATCGTATTTCCGTGCTCCAGAGAAGATAGACATTTTCGCTCTTTACTACACTTTTATTTACAAAAAACGAAAAAAAACAATTTCTTAACATACTTTGAGATTTAAACTCCTTCCGTCGTACTTAACTCCACACATCTATCATCATCTAGATCCACACATTTATTTTCTTCCGGCATCTCTGTCTCTAATCATATTCAGAAATTGTACAAAAATAATATAAAAAAATTAAGATTAATTTTTCAGTAATATGATTACAACAAACAACAAAGAAATATATCATTTAGTAATTTTCTGTGATTAATATATTATATTAAACATTTGTCTTCCCTTTAAATACGAATATTTAATTTATTTCCCAACCAAACATAGATGTACTATGATCCGTTAAACCGAAAGCATAATGAAACACATTGTTTTTATTTTTCTTACTCTGTTTTGGCTATGTAGTGAGATTCAAAGCCCCAACCTTGCCTTTGATTGGTCGACATGAAATGTGCACATATCGGTTGATTATATTCAAATGTACGTATATTCGGATTAAAATAAATAATTAGATGGCATTTTTAATTTGCAAAATCAGTCAGCTGCCCGGGGCCATTAGAAAATGCGGGGCTTAGTGCGGTCGCACCGTTTGCACCGTCCTCCAGCCGGCCCTGGATAGAATCTTCGCACGGGGAAGTACCGTGTCATATGACGTTATCTCGTCGTTTGACCACAGTTCAGATCTATGGAGTCTATTCAGAAATGTATATCGTGCTGCTTCTGAAACGAGATGTTACACTAGCAAATTAAATTATATTCCTGATATGTAATAATTGCTAAATTTAAATGTAGAATAGTTTTATGTCTTAATAGTATATCAACCGACATGCTGTAAATTACTAAATATTAGGTATAAAGACTCTTAAGGTAGGTTCGGTTGCCTAATGATGGGGGTCGAGTTAACTCCCTTCAGCATGTATCTAGTACGAGAGAGATCGGGCTGTGGCTGGAGATGGCCACTAGGACTCCTGCCTCATTACTGCAACGACTGTCATTCAAGGTCCCCGAATGCCAAGGCAGGACAGGGGTAACTCTGTTAAGGCTAGGGTGGGTTAGGCATTTGTACATTTTTGTTGACGGCGTGGATTTGAAAATAAACAAGTTAGACTATGTAACGGGGCCACAGTTTCGATAGCCGAAGTTATTCCTATAAAAGAAGCCACTGAATACCCACAGGAGCGAAATTTGATGAAATTAGGAATTATTTTGGATTTCCGGTCCGTCCCGATGGCTTTTAATTCTCCAGTAGAAAAGAGAAAGATTTTAAACCTTATTAAATAAAGCTTAGATGATAATATTGAGTTACATTGGATTGGAGCACGTCATGATCAACTGAGTAACGAACGGGCATATGAAATTGCTAATGATGCAACTGACAAAGATGTGATCGACTATTATTTTAATAAATCACTAGCCGCTCTCGACGCGGCTTCGCGGCCAGCACCCGCTTTGCTCATCACTACCCCTTCCACCTCGAAGTTTCGAGGCTCTCAGCCACTACTTTTTTCAGTTTTAAATACTGCATAAATTTCGATGGAACAGACTATAAAAAAGCTCCATAGTAGATTTCATATTCTTTGTTGACAACAGCTTCCCTTAAAATTTTTAAAATCTTTCAATAAATCGCCATGTTAGGCATAAGTTCATAGAAATAGCCTGTTTCTATATTCATTGTAGTGTAAGATAGATAGATAACTAGATAACACAGATAACTTTTTCTCCAAAAAAATGAGTTTAAGACGTAGAGTTTACAATATTTTTTAGAATACAATGAAACTTTGGATGTTATGATTCAAAAGAGATCAGTTAGAAATGAAGGAGATGGTTTATGAGAGGCAGAGAATGTTCAGGTCAAAGTGAAAATAGCTTAAGTTAGCGATTTGGATTTTCTAAAAAAAAAAAAAATGTTTGAATCAAAAACTTGCAAATAAACTTTATGAAACATTCCCCCGATCTAAAATTCAGTAATCTTTGAAATTTCACACCACTACATAAATGACAGTCAAAATAAGAAAAAACCCTGTTTCTCTTCCCAGACGTGTGTTACGATATTACAGCTGTCAAAGCATTGAGCTTGGAATTCGATGTGTCGGGGGATCGGTTCCCAGGTGTCAACTTTTTTCTCCGACTGCTTTTACTCGCCATTATTACTGTCTCCTGCCTCTCATAATTATCTCCTCATTTTAGTATCACCTTAAATGATTTATTTTTAATCCTTTAAAATTAAAAACTTCCAATTACATCTTTACATAATTTTCTTACATATCCCTAAGTACTTTTTTCCTCCATCCTCTTTGCCGCATGACTAAAATTTTGAATAGTCTAAGTTTCAGATAATATTTTCCTAAAACTTATGGGAAAATAATTTTTTTACTATATTTTTTTTTTATTAAAACTTATGGGAAAATAATTTTATTACTAGATTTTATTAATTTTGCCCTAAAACTTATGGGAAAATAATT